>CM060320.1:3386007-3393507 GCA_030674155.1 Stramonita haemastoma
CACTCTTATCACATGGGAGCTAATCTACTTACCACTCCATCACACTTGCTTTGTATATCAGGCACCCATCCAAAATTTGAAGCCACCTCATGGACTCAAAGGATTGAAATCCAAGTCTACAGCACACAGCTGGAGTTTGTCATGTTCCACAGAATAGGGAAGAGACAGTTTTCTGCACATGAAGTGAAGCATGCCCTCAGGCCTGTACTGCAGGGATCTAGTTTTGAAGCCTTTTGTTCCAGCCAAAATAGTGATGTCATCCTGTATAATGATGTCATCCTGTATAATGACGTCATTCCCCTGTCTTGCCAGCCTGTCTAATGACGTCATCATCCTGTCTTGTCACCCTGTGTAATGTCATCTAGTATAATGATATCATCCTGTATAATGATGTCATCCTGTATAATGATGTCATCCTGTATACTGATGTCCTCCTGTGTAATTATGTCATCCTCCAGTCTTGTCATCCTCTATAGTGATGTCATTATCCTATCTTGTCATCCTGTGTAATGATGTCATCCTGTATAATGATGTCATTATTCTATCTTGTCATTCTGTATAATGACGCCATCCTCCTGTCTTGTCATCCATTATTTCAAGACATCCAAGCCCTTACTGCCACAGAGAGAGAGAGAGAGAGAGAGAGACAGAGACAGACAGACAGAGACAGAGACAGAGACAGAGACAGACAGACAGACAGACAGACAGACATACAGACAGACAGAGACAGACAGACAGACAGACAGACAGACAGACAGACAGACAGATAGAGAGACAGACAGACAGACAGACAGAGGGAGAGAGAGAGGGGGGGAGGGGAGGAGAGAGAGAGAGAGAGAGAGAGAGAGAGAGGAGAGAGAGGAGAGAGAGAGAGAGAGAGAGAGAGATTTGATTAAAAAAAAAAATTTTATATGGAGGATAATGGGATAAGCACTCTTGTGCTTTTTTACTTCCAGTCCCCGTGTGTATGCAGTTTTGTAAATGTCATCTGTTCCCACCGGCACACGATGGCCTACTCTTACGAAAAGCGGAACAGGATTTAACGTGTGCGCAAGATGTTCTGCGTGCGTTCGGGGCCTCGATTTAAAGTCTCCTCCAAGGACTTGTGGAGAGAGTGGAGTCAGCACTGATGTTAACTCCAGGAGAAAAATCTCCTCGACCAGATTTGAACCCCGGTCTTCAAATTGCCAGCGCAAGGGGAGAGAGAGAGAGAGAGGAGAGAGAGAGAGAGAGAGAGAGAGAGAGAGAGAGAGAGAGAGAGAGAGAGAGAGAGAGAGAGAGAGAGAGAGAGAGAGAGAGCAATTTGAACAATTTAAACTTCTTTTTTTTCAGAGAGTAATGCATTAGAGATAGAGAAAGATACAGAGAGAAGGAGGGAGGGGGAGAGAGGGAGAGCCATAAAGGAGAGAGAGAGAAAGGGGGGGAGAGATAGAGAGGAGAGAGGGAGATATGAGGGAGAGGGGGGATAGGAGAGAAAGAGAAGGGGGAGGGAGTGAGAAAATAGAGAGTGAGGAGGCACGCTTCTCATAGCCTCTCTTTAGTTCCCCCGCTCAAAGTTCATGACCCCAGCTGGCAGGGCGTGGACATAAATAAACGGGGCAAAAGGAAAGACGGCACTAGCCCTTGCACTATAGCCGTGTTTAGCTGTAAATTACCTTTGCTTCTTTCATGCATGTTTCGCACAATGAATCCTCCAAAAAATCAACAACAAAGCTATCTTTAAAATGAGCTTTGAACAAGCTTTCTTTTGACACTAAACTCCATATACTTTCTTTCATACTGTTTGAGTGACAGCAGTCAAAACATAGATAAAGGTAAACAGTATAGGGACTGGCAGAAACACAATCACAAAAATCACACATTCTTAACTCTCTCTCTACAAAAGCAGACATTTATAATATACAAACAATGAACAGAGAGAAAACATGGAACATGTCTGCATGCAGACTAGTTGTTTTATTTTGCTGTTGAGTTCTTCCTGTTGGCACAGCCAGGCCATAGATGAACACACCCTAGTGGGCTACTGTGCGCACTGCCGTGTGAGAAGCCAGGCAATGAAGAGCTGGGGTGAGAGTCTGGCAGTCATTAGTGCTGGCTTGGGCCTATCTGATTTCACTGTAAACACTACCCTATGGTCGTGGCCATAGAGCACGTACACACTCCACTGTTTCATCAGCTTTAAGTGGTTTCCTTGTTAGAGTTGTTGCTAACCAATTCCAGTGCAGTTCATATGGCCCCGAGCACACAGTAGTATACAAATGTCTTGTCACTATTGTACACTATCATCAGGCAAAGATAGCTCACAAATGATTCAGGTTTTTGTTTTACTGCTGTTTCTGATACTGTGCAGAAAACATCTTCTGTTCATGTTGAAAAAATGTGATCAAAAGCGTGCCTACTTCAGTGTTGTGAAAAAAGAACAAATTGCACATATGCCTACACTTTGACATCAAAGCAAAAAAACAAACAACAACAACAACACACACACACATGCACATACACATAAGGGATGAAAAACAAAACAAAAAATAACAACAACAACAACAAACACACACATAACAGATGACAAAATTGACAAAACTGCATACACACTGAGACTGTATGTAATAAAAACATATGAGTGCTTGTTCCATAATTGTCAAAATAAAAGCATAAACCAAAATAACTTCACACACACACACACACACACACACACACACACACACACACACACACACACACACACACACATGGCGCGCCCACGCAGGCACACACATACACACTCGTGCATAGGCACACACGCGCACACACACACGCACACACATGAACACATGCGCCCACACATGCTCACACAATCACACACACAGTCTCTCTCTCTCTCTCTCTCTCTCTCTCTCTCTCTCTCTCTCTCTCTCTCTCTCTCTCTCTCACACACACACACACACACACACACACACACACACACACACACACACACACACACACACACACACACACACACCCTACCTGCACGAAACTGCATACACACGGGGACCGGATGAAAAAAAGCACATGATTGCTTATTCTGTTATCCTCGATATAAAAGAATAAATAAATATAAAAGAATAAATAAATATAAAAGAATAAATAAATAAATAAAACACACACACACACACAAACGTATGCACGCCCGCACGCGCACATGTGCCAGAGAAAACTAACAAAAATCTTGATACTGACACACAGCCAGGAAGCGCAAGTATACAGGTAGGTGTCGTGGCCCTTCACACACCACACAAACACCCACGCACGCATGCACACAAGCACACACGCGCACACACACACGAACGCACACACACAGCACACACACACATACGCACACGTGCACACACACACACACGCACACACACACACGCACAGATGCTCGCATGCACGCAAAGCACACTAACACATGCACATGCGTGCGCGCACAAGCGCGCGCGCGCGCCAGCGCGCGCACACACACACACACACAAACAAAAACGCATTTGCTCTCGAATATAGGCACTTGACTGATGTTCAGACAATTAGGGATACAAACAAAGCAAACTTGGTAAACACCAACAAAGCACAAGCAAACACAACAGCACTCAAACATACAGATAAACTGTTAACACGATCAAGTAGAAGATTCACATAAAACAAAAGGCACATATGCCTACATAAGCGAACACAGATAAGATGCTTTGCCTCTGGAAATTAGGAACAAGCTCGGTTTCTCGGGAGACACATTGTTTGTAAAAAAATTTGTTAAAAATAGTTAACGAAAAGAGGCAGCACAACAGTCACCACGAACAAGTAGAACAAATATTACAGTTTTGTTCACTCAAGTATGAACTCTGTAACAATTGATGGGAATCTGGGAGCATATGGTAAAAAATGCCTTTCAAATGAAAATTCACCCAGTTGCTAATAGACAGCAAAGAAGGAAAGTGTAGTGGCATCACCAGATGCTGGACTCTGACCCTGACGCGCAGTGCCGTAGATAGATAGCAGTAGGGTGGAATTTCGGGTTATGGAGCACAGCCGCCAACTAAAGAGTCGGATTTTCCCTGTTTTGAGCAGCTGTGGAGGAGATAGGAGAGAGAATAAATGAATGGAATGAATGAGATGAATGAATGAATGAATGAATGAGATAATCTTTATTTTTCAAGGGTAACAGAGTAAGCATTTACATACTCTTTTCAGAGAGAGAGAGAGAGAGAGAGAGAGGAGGGAGAGAGAGAGGGGGAGGGAGGGAGGGAGGGAGGAGAGAGAGAGAGAGAGAGAGAGAGAGAGAGAGAGAGAGAGAGAGAGAGAGAGAGAGAGAGAGGAGAGAGAGAGAGAGAGAGAGAGAAGGAGGCAAGGCAAGGCAAGGCAAGGCAAGGCAAGGCAAGCAAAGTCTTTTATTCGAGGATAATAGATAAGCACTCGTGTGCTTTTTTACATCCAGTCCCCGCCCTTTTCAGGGATACATCAAGTTGAAAATATACTAAACAATAAGACTTTATGCAGTACCAAACAACACACAAGAATAAAGGACACTATATATGATAAGGTAATAAAATGCACTCTTTCAGAAGACAAAAATCAGAAGTCACAATAAAAAAATTTTTGATTATGAAAAAAAAAGAAAAGCGTTAGTAGATAAGGAGCAAGCAAGAGAACAACATGAATTAGACAACCGGAAACATCAATCCACCACTATCTATCAAAAATTGTACATGTAATATAAATCATACATTTGGATAGAAGGGGAATTTTTTTTTTAAACTAGCATCCTTATTGGAGAGGGGGGGGGGGGGGGGAGACATACTACCAATAGAATTATAATTTTAAAAAAAACAAAAAAAACAAAAACAAAAAACAAAAACAAAAAACCAATAAAAACAACAACAACAACAACAACATAAAAACATCCTAGATGTTTCAAAAAAATAGGCATATCATTTTTTTCAATCGGATAATGTTTTACACACACTCACACTCACTCACACACAGACACACACACAGACACACACACACAGACACATACACAGACACACAACACACTCTCACACACATACACACACAAATATACACTCACACTCACACACTCACACACTCACACACACACACACACACACACAGACACACAGACACACAAGCACACTCTCACACACACATATACACACAAACATATACTCACACACACACACACACACACACACACACACACACAAAACACACACACACACACACACACACACAACACACACATACACACACACACACAAACACACACATACACACACACTCACACACACATGCACACACAACACACACATACACACACACGACACACACACACACACACACACACATACATACACACACACACTCACACACATACACACACGCACGCTCGCACACACACACACGCACATACACACACTCTCACACACACACGCACGCACGCACACACACACACACACACACACACACACACACACACACACACACACACACACACACACCACACACACACACACACATTTTCACCGGTTCTGACACATTTCATCAATAAACTGCATTCTAAAAAAAAATATGTATGCCTTGAATTCTGAATAAAATCATAAAGAATACACGGATACTCTATCCGCTGTCAGGCACATATTTTAAATATATAAACCCTAATATCATATCAATCTTATGATTACATCATAAAATTTATGTTTTTAATTATATATGTGATAATGGACAAAGTTATTCAGGTTTTTTTAAATTGTTTTTTTTTAACGATCATTAATTAAAATTCTACATAAAATCGATTACATTCGTCACACATGATTATCAAAAAGGAAGTACAAAATATGACTAAAAATGGATGGTAATAGGTGAGACATTCGGGGGGGGGGGAGAGAGAGAGAGAGAGAGAGAGAGAGAGAGAGAGAGAGAGGAGGAGAGAGGAGAGAGAGAGAGAGGAGAGAGAGAGAGAGAGAGAGAGAGAGAGAGAGAGAGAGAGAGAGAGAGAGAGAGAGAGAGAGAGAGAGAGAGAGAGGAGAGAGAGAGAGAGAGAGAGGAGAGAGAGAGAGAGAGAGAGAGAGAGAGAGAGAGAGATTGTAAGTGTAGGCTACTGATAAGGATGCTAAATATCTTTATTATATAACAAGTGGGATAGTGAAACTCAGTCTTAAAAATCAGCTACAATGATACAATGGTAAGATACATGTGAAACATTTAAACGCACACACACACACACACACACACACACACACACACACACACACACACACACACACACACACACACACACACAACACACACACACACACACACACACACACACACACACACACACACACTAACACACACAGAGGGGGGGGAGGGGGGAGTGTGGTTTGTTATTTTTGATGTTTTAAGTGGTTTAGGAGGTGATTTTTGAAGGTTGTTAATGATTGGTGCTGTTTAATTGAATCAGGAAGGGAGTTCCACAGGGTAGGACCTGAGTATAGTAAACTAGATTTGAACAAGTCTATTCTTGGGATTGGGACTCTTGGCTTTTCCATATTTCTGGAATGATTTATTGGGAAATTATCTTTTAAGGGTGTGGGGACATTTCCTGTCATTATCTTAAACATCATAATGCCTTTGTTATATTTTAGTCGTTGGTGTAGGGGAAGAATATTCAACTGATTATAGTCCACTTCTTGCAAGGTTGTTTTCTTCAAAAGGACCAGTTTAAGACCACGTTTATACAGGCTAAGTAACGGTTTCATGGTATTTGCACTGGCAGAATCCCACAGGGTTGCTGCATAGTCTATTGAGGATTGTATATAAGCTTGAAAGAACAGTTTCCTTGAGTTGAAGTCAAGAAAGTGTTTAATTTTAGTCAACTGGTAAACTTTTTGGGACAAGTATTTGCATAGATGATATATGTGGTAGAACCAGCTGAGATTTTCATCAATTGTTACTCCTAGTACTTTGTGGTGAGAGGTTTGTTCAATTGCTTCATTTTTTTATGTAGATTTTAAACAGTTTATGTGATAAATTTTGTCGCTTTTGTCTGGTGGTGATAAGCATGCATTTTGTTTTTTGGGGATGAATTGACATGTGGTTTTGTTCTGTCCATTTGACAAGTTCGTCAGTGCTTTTTTGTAATATGGTTGCAAGATAGTCAATGTTGTTATGGCTTGTATGTATGGTTGTGTCGTCAGCAAATAGTTCACATTTGGAATGGATATGTAAAGGGAGGTTATTTATGTATAATGAAAAGAGAATTGGTCCCAATATGGATCCCTGTGGTATTCCATAATGAATGGTTTTTAGTTTGGATGTTGATGTAGCTATTGAGACACACTGTTGCCTGTTTGTAAGATAGGAATCTAGTAGCCGTATGGTTTTTGTTGAAATGTTATACAGTTCTAGCTTTTTAAGGAGAAGTTTGTGGTCAATTGTATCAAATGCTTTTTTGAAATCAACAAATAATACTCCACAAAATTTATTATCATTAATGTTTGATAGCCAGTTGTCAACAAGACTGGT
>CM060320.1:3403507-3528507 GCA_030674155.1 Stramonita haemastoma
ACAGACAAAACAGACAGACAGACAGACAGACCGACCAGAAAGGGCTTATCACATTTCAATTGTTTTTGAAAATGACTTTCAAAAAGTAACCCCCCCCCAAAAAAAAAAATAATAATAAAAAAATAAAATAAACACCTACCTTCAAAACTTCCGACCAGTGGCCAACATACAGTTCTAGAACGCATTTTGCCGCAGGCCAGCCATAGCCCATGATACCAAAAGTCCTCACGGGCCTGCCAGTAGGGCAGAGAAAACCCAAGCAGGTACAAGAAAGCGCTGAAAAACATGCCCTCCAAACCCACTTTGTAGCCAGTGCTCCGTGTGGACCACACAGTGAACATCTTGCTTCTTCTTCTCTGACTTGCTGCTGCTGCTGCACTCTGTGCTGTGCTGTGCTGTGCTGCGCTGTGTTGTGCTGTGCTGTGCTGGCTGTGCTGTGCTGTGCTGTGCTGTGCAGTGTTGTGCTGTGCTGTGCTGTGTGAGTGTGTGTGAGTGTGTGTGTGTGGCCACAAGCCCCTCTGGGTCCGTTTTTGTCGCCTACATCAGTTTTATCACAAACGGAAAATGAGGGTGGGTGGGAGAGGACAGGAAAGGAAGAGAGCTAGCAGGACAGAAGCCCCCCCCCCCCTCCCCGTACAGGGAAGCCCCTTGCGTCCGACGCGCACTGTACGAATCCCAGCCAATTCCTGACAGGGTTAGTCGCCTATGAGCTGCCTGACTCTGGAAGGTCACTGTACGAATCCCTAAGAAGCATAAAGATTTTCCTGACTCTGGCCGGTTCCTACTCAGGGTGAGTGTGCTGTGGGCTCAGTGGGGAGACTGGGACCACACAGTCGGGCTTCATCCACTTTCTGTTTAGGGAGTGTTGCTCAAAATACCTGACCAGCACTGCAGGTGTCTGTATCTCTCGGCTCTGTTCACACCAAGATATATTATGACAGGAGGCGTAGAGTACAGGTCTGTCAAGTAGTTTCAAAGTGCATGCACTTCCATAGCAGCATCCTTGCATCATCCTCATCATCACTGATCATCATGCAAAAAAGGAAAACTGTCTCTAACTGGGTGGCCCCTGGTGGCTCTGGTGTCATGGTGACTTCATTTTCGTTTCCCCACACACTTCTGTACCTGTGGTGAGTTGGTGTCAAAGCCTTTGGGGTTAGACGTGCACGTGAAAGGTCGTTGGAGGGATTTTGTGGTGGTCACCACCCGGGGTGGGCGTCTCTCTCAGTCTGCCTGTGTGACTGAGCTGTGACTGTGGTCAGCAGGGGGCTTAGCATGTGGTGTCTTGTTCAGGTCAGCTCAGAACAGGCACCACTGAACACCGCCAAAGTGACCTGGCAAAAATGCAGGGCCCCTCTAGCTGGTGGCCCTACGAGGCCTGACATTGATGGGCTCTCTATGGACTTATGGCTCTGAGGATGCAAACATGACGAATCTGGGTATGGTGAGGGTTAAAAAGTTAAAGTCTGTCCCGAACCTAAGGCTCATCAGGCCGGTGCTTATCCCGGTTTCTGTGGCGTTAAGCGACTGAGAGTCGTAGACTCCCCCCTGGATAGGACGCCAGTCTATCGCAGGGTTAACCCCAACACAAGGTTGGTACCCCTTTTACACCTGGGTGGGGTGAGAAAATAGCCGTAAAGTGCCTTTTCCAAGGGCACAACGCCATAGCCGAAAGCTGGGATCGAACCCGCAACCTTTAGATTACGAGTCCAACGCCCTAACCACTAGACTACAGCGGCTATATATATCTATATACCTATAATATATCTATAATATATCTATATCTATCTATCTATCTATCTATCTATCTATCTATCTATCTATCTATATCTATATCTATATCTATCTATCTATCTATTATATATCATATTATCTATATATATATATATTATATATATATATATATATATATATATATATATATATAAAACTTTCTTTAGTGGAAGGGGAAAATGTGAACTTTTATTTTCTTTTTTCAGTGAGTATTGCAGGTGACGTCAAAGTCTCTGGACTTCAAAAAGATTTACCATGGGCCACTGGGGGACAGACAGCCCATGATGGTGGACAGAGGGAGAAGGAGGCAGTCAGCGACTTCCTGACACAGACAGAATCCTGCACGTCACACAGGTTTTCCCTTCACCGCTTTCACTCATTACTCATACCCATCGGGATAGCTCAGTGGTCAGAGCACTCCTTTCCCCCAACCAATCTTAAGCAGTATTGAGCGTGGTTACCCATTGGATGGGTGACCGTTTGCACGCTTCGGCGTCAGTACAGTCCCTCAGTTCACCCAGCTGTGAATGGGTACCTGCCCTCTTTAGGGTCAGGGAAGGTAAAGCAGCGAGGGAGGGGAGATGGGTGCCGCCCTCAATATGCTGGCCCCTAGAGAAGCTGAGGTTTTTGATGCCTCGTTCCCCTATGACCACACAGGTTATGGGACACCTTTACCTTTTACTTATATCCTGTTATATCCTGGATATTAAAAAAGCATTGGGGTGGTGGAGAGGGGGGGGGGGAAGCCAAGTGGTTAGAGCGTTGAGTTTGTGATCTGAGACCCAGGATGGAGCCCCCACAGCGGTGTCCATTTCAGGGGGATTTATTGACCCTGGAGTTGGAGTGTACAGTAAACAGGGACTTTAAGTCACGCCACATTTCTCTACTCGAAATTCGGGCTGCTCTCCTTCCCCAGGGAGAGCGCGTGTGGCCAAAAAGAGCAGAGAAAGCCATTAGTTTTCTTTCTTTTCCTGTCTGCAACTGTATTTGTTTCCATATCAGTGGCTTTTTTTTTCACTAAAGAATTCTGCCATGGACAACTCCCTTGTTGCCGTGGGTTCTTTTACGTGGGCTATATAATTATGAGTAACACATGAGATCTCGATTTAGTGTTTCATCCGAAAGACTATCACCCAGACCACCACTCACGGTCTAGTGGCTGGGGAGGGGGATGGGGATCAAACCACAACACACAAGAAGGGGAGAGAACCATGCGCCAAAGGCATGGTTCTTACTCAGAAATGTCTAAAATGCTGCTATTGAAAGACATTATTCCTTAGAATTCATTTTCTAGTTTTTAGTATTGACTCTTGGATAAGTCATTTTCAAAATGATGGAGGAGTTGTCAGTGGTTACCTGCGCTGTTTTTCCTCCACTACTCTTCCCTCAATAATACTTTGTGGTCAAGTGGGCAATTGCATCTCTAGTAGATCCAAGTGTAGGACCTTTGTTCCCCCCCAACTTCTCCTGCCTGTGCTTGCACTTTAAGTGCATGGCAATGTTTGGGTTATTATCAAGCCAAGACTGACCACTTGGCTGGTACAAACTTTATGACCTCCCTTGCATCCTTTCACTGAGATCCCCAAACATAAGGCACAAAGATTCACTAGGTGTTTATTTTTTTCATTCATTTTTGTTTTGTTTTGGGGTTGTTTTGAGCAACATATATTCTAAGCATATTTTCTTTCTACTTTTATCTGGTCTCGAACTCGAAACTCAAAATTTTAATGAGGGTAATTGGATAAGCCAGAGGCTTCTTTACACCAGGCCCTCATGGGCGAAAATATGAAACAAATATGAATAAATCAATACATTAACAGACAAATGAATGTAATATATAAAAAAGGTAATCAATCAGTCATCTTTTCATTCAATTATTGAGAAATCAGGAAATCATTGGGAGACGACATAAGTTAACCTATCAAATGAATAGCTTCAAAAGGCCACAGGGTTATCTAATATTCCTGTGAATGCAATTGACACTTTTAAAGTCTGAAAAGTGTCTGGCTGTAAGCTACCACAGCAGGTGAAATTTGGATTACCCTGGGACATTCAAATGAAAACTTATTCTGAAGCTGAAACTCATTCGAGCCAGGCCAGGTCAAAAACCTGGTTCAAAATTTAGTACCTCTACTTAAGCCAAAACTCCAGCCAATCCAAGCCAAGTCAGATCAGATCAGGCCAAAGGCATGGTTCTAGCTAAATAAAAAATATATGAATTAATACCTCTAATTAAGGCTCATCTAGGAGCCGAAACTCGAGTCGAGTCAGGCCAAAGGCATGGTTCTTAATAGAGAAAATTTAATGTTAAATTGGTACCTCTACTTAAGCTCATCCAAGAGTGAATTAATAAGGCCTAGGCATGGTTTCTTAATAGAAAAATTAAAAGTGAATTGTAACCTCTAATTAAGGCTCATCCAGGAGCCGAAACTTAAGTAAGGCCATAGGCATGGTTCTTAATAGAGAAAATTTAATGTGTAAATTGGTACCTCTAATTAAGGCTCATTCAGGAGCTGAAACTTAAGTAAGGCCCTAGGCATGGTTCTTAATAGAGAAAATTTAATGTGTAAATTGGTACCTCTAATTAAGGCTCATCCAGGAGCTGAAACTTAAGTAAGGCCCTAGGCATGGTTCTTAATAGAGAAAATTTAATGTGTAAATTGGTACCTCTAATTAAGGCTCATCCAGAGCTGAAACTTAAGTAAGGCCCTAGGCATGGTTCTTAATAGAGAAAATTTAATGTGTAAATTGGTACCTCTAATTAAGGCTCATCCAAGAGCTGAAACTTAAGTAAGGCCCTAGGCATGGTTCTTAATAGAGAAAATTTAATGTGTAAATTGGTACCTCTAATTAAGGCTCATCCAGGAGCTGAAACTTAAGTCAGGTCAGTGGCTGGGTTCTTACTAGCCTAACCAACCAAAAAAGACAATAGCTGCCATTGAAAGATGTAACTCTTCAGAACTTAATTTTTTTTTTTTTTTAGTTATTATTAGATTTTTGACAAGTTAGCTTCAAATGTTTACTTCCACTTTATATCCTAGAGAGAGAGAGAGGAGAGAGAGAGAGAGAGAGGAGAGAGAGAGAGAGAGAGAGAGAGAGAGGAGGAGAGAGAGAGAGAGAGAGAGAGAGAGAGAGAGAGAGAGAAGATAGGGAAAATAACCTAGACACAATGCAAAAAAAAAAAGCTGCCATTAAAAGAGGTAACTCCTCAGAATTTCTTTTTTTTTTGGTTATGAGGTTTTTGGACAAGTAAACTTGAAATGTTTACTTCCACTTTATTTCCTCAATAAAGAGAGAGGGAAAACGGGGGAAATGACCTAGGCACAATGCAAAAAACAAACAAACAAACAAACTGCCATTGAAAGACATAACTCCTGAAAATTTAGTTTTTATTTCATTTTTTTATAATTACATTTTTGACAAGCTAACTTAAAAATTCTTAGATTTTGTGTCAAGTCAACTTCAAATGTTAACTTCCACTTTATTTGTAAAAAAAAAAAAATCAAAACAACTTCCACTTAGAGAGAGAGAGAGAGAGAGAGAGAGAGAGAGAGAGAGAGAGAGAGGAGAGAGAGAGAGAGAGAGAGAGAGAGAAGAGGGGAGAGAAAGGAGAGAGAGAGGAGAAAGAGAGAGAACTCGAACTCGAACTCGAACTCGAACTCGAATGATTTATTCACAAAAAGGCCATTGGCCCATACATAAAGGGGGTTGCCAAACTGCTTAGTATTTTGGTGTGGAATAAAAGACAACAGCAATGACAACAGCAAAATTGTATAGCAACAAAATCAGTAGCAAAAAATATGACTTACGATAATAAAATATCTCTTATTCTGAAAGCTTTACACAAATATTAAGTTAGGCTACGCACAACCTCAGGCTGACTTGACGCCATGAGTAAACAGAGTCTAAAAGAATTAGCCTGCCTACTATATTTCACAGGGATGTAATTCGGCCTAACATCCTCTAACACTGGACAGCATAACACAAAATGCACTTCATCTTCAGGTGCTTGTTTACATAAAGGGCATAGTAACCTGAGGTCTTCAACATCATATTCTCTGTATCTGAATTTATAAACATTTATATCTGATACACCAAGTCTAAACTTAGACATAATTCTTTTCAAATGTATGTCCATATCAAGCTTTAAATAAGGTTTGATATCATGTGTACTTACAAATTGTCTATACATTTGATATCTTTCACTGGTTTGTATATGATCATTCCATTGCTGCCATCGGCAGTCAGTCAGTCTTTGCCTGAAAGCGTTTATAAATTCTCTACAACTTCCAACACCTTGATTGAGCCAAACAAATCCCAAATCTAGTTCACATAAACAGGTGCGTATTTGTGTAGCCCAGTTGTTTTTCCCTTTCACATCTAGATCATAAACCATCTTGTAAGATTTAATAGGTAGCCTGTTCTCATCCATATGTAGAATCTTAATCCAGTATCTAATCTAATACATCTTACAGCAGCATTAACAGAGATAGGATAATTATTAGTTTCACTATACACAAGATCATTGGAGAGAGAGAGAGAGAGAGAGAGAGAGAGAGAGAGAGAGAGAGAGAGAGAGAGAGAGAGAGAGAGAGAGAGAGAGAGAGAGAGAGAGAGAAGAAGACAGGGAAAATAACCTAGACACAATGCAAGGAATAAGGACATATTTATCAAACACTTTCCATCTGGTCTCCTCGTCCGTTTAAAGAGTGTGTTAAACACTGATTTCTTTTATTTCGAGAATAGTGACCATTTTTAATAAACAATCTTGTACTTCTTTTTGACACCCAGTCTTTGTTATCCTTATCCACAGGCGCACACACAATGGCTATCATTTAGGAAAGGCGGCTATCACTTCGGAAAGGGGGATCAGCTTTGGACACGTGTGTGTGTGTGTGTGTGTGTGTGTGTGTGTGTGTGTGTGTGTGTGTGTGTGTGGTGTGTGTGTGTGTGTGTGTGTGTGGTGTTCTGTCTCTTTACTTTCTTTTCCTCTCCTTTGTAATAAGCCGTTTACAACGTTAACGTTCAATGAAATAACTGACTATGACAGAACTGCTGTAGACCTCATCCATGTTTCTCCCCTATGACAGAGCGATGCTGCTATGGCGAAAAGCGTAAAGGACCGTAGCCTATCCATACCTAATGTCAGAGCTCACAGCAATTTTGAGGCGTCGGTGGTTCGATCCTTATCAGCACAGCTGATGGAATCCGGTGATCGGTGGTCTAGAGGTAACGCGCCTGCCTAGACAGAAGCCTGGGTCGGAGATTGGCGGTGGTTCGAATCCCGTTTGGGCCTAAAACTTTTCCCCCATCCAGTAGACCATGAGTGGTGGTCTGGGTGCTAGTCTTCCGGATGAAACGATAAACCGAGGTCCGGTGTGTTACACATAATTATTTAGCGCACGTAGAAGAACCCACGGCAACAAGAGAGTTGTCCCTGGCAAAATTCTGTAGGAAAAAAGCCACTCTGACAGGGAAAGAAATACACTTGCAGACAGGAAAAAGAAAAAAGATGGGTGGCGCTGCACTTGTGGCGACGCACTCTCCCAGGGAGAACAGCCCGAATTTTACGCAGAGAAGTCTGCTGTGACATAAAGTGGTGTAAACTAACTAACTAACTAATTAACTAACTAACTAACTAACTAACTAACTAACTAACTAACTAACTAACTAACTAACTAACTAACTATATAACATATACACTGTAGGAGATTTATGCAGAGAAGACGGCAGGTTCTTATCGTATGAAGAATTTACCAACAAATATAATATCAGATGTAATTTTCTAAGTTATGGTATTCTTATTAAAACGATAAAGAAAGTGTTCAGGAAATTAAGTATAGAGATAGAGAATAATACTCAAGCCACGTACCCAAAAGCACTAGGACTAATCCATTCACAGGCAAAGGGAACAAAACTATACTACGATATTTTTGTCAAAGATAAAACTGTACCAAAATACTGTCAAAAATGGAACCGAAAACTTAATACCAAAATTAACTGGCAAATCGTCTTAAAAAAGACTCAAAGCATAGGAGAAAATTAAATTAAAATGGTTTCAAATACGAATAATACACAGAATTCTAGCAACTAATGTAGTGCTACAGCCATGGGGGTGCAACCAGATGACAGATGTAGCTTCTGTCACCTTGAAAAAGATAGTTTTGATCATATGGTTTGGAAATGTATGTCTGTGAAAGTTTTTTGGAATGACGTTAAAAATGCGATTATCACTACTTGTACACATATCACCACTCTATCCCTTAGTAAACAGCTAATTATTTTTGGAAATGACAAACACTTTAGATCAGATGAAATCTTTGACTTTATTATATTAAATGCAAAATTTTATATATACAAATGTAGATTGGAAGAACAAATACCTCACTTTAATGTTTTCAAAAGAGTTCTAAGAGCAAGATATGAAATCGAAAAATATATCGCGTTTATTAACCTAAAATCCGC
The DNA here is from genome assembly GCA_030674155.1 of Stramonita haemastoma. Lineage (NCBI taxonomy): Eukaryota > Metazoa > Mollusca > Gastropoda > Neogastropoda > Muricidae > Stramonita > Stramonita haemastoma. The sequence continues at coordinate 3,411,746 of CM060320.1, forward strand.
AAAATTCCACACAGCATGGCATTCTTATAAACATTTCATTGAAACAGATTAAAACTACAACTTACAGAGGTGTCAGAGCAGCTGTTAATGATGACACAATATGATAGGAGACATCCCATTGGAAGAATAGGGGGGAAAAGTTACTTACCTTGAGAGACACTCTACACAAGTTTATATGGACTTGATAACATCACTAGCACGTTAAGTTTTTTGTTATTAGCGGTTCTACTCTTCTATTTTATTTTTTCCCCTTAGTTTTTATTTAGTATTCTGACTTTTATTCATTCATTACTCCTTTTTTTTTTTTACATTAATTTCATATGTCTGTGTGCGGGAATTAGATTTTTTTCTATCAATACCCTTACTCTGTTTTGAATAATATTATCAATACTGTTCTTTTTCTTTTTTGCTTGATATTGATATAATTTTTGCAAGGTAATGATTATGTTTTGTTGTATTTTGATTATCCAATAATATCCTACATTTTATTTCATGTCACCATGTCATTTTATTTCTTTAATATAAAACATGCAAAACTGAATAAAAATGTTATTTAAAAAAAAACTAACTAAATATTCCGGGGTGACTTTTTCTGTGCAGTGTCCCATGCAGGACAAACGTTACCAGAAGCCCAGGCTGGGGTATACACACAACCCAATTCATGGTGGAAGTTGGTGATATACTCTTCAGTGCGAGGTCCATTCACACCTGACGGAGTAAACGGGGAGTGGTGGGTTGGGGGGAGAAAGTTTCATTTTATACAGATTTGCCAGTGCTTTTATTCTCTTCCAAGAAGCATGGTGGCAGGACGGTTTAGACCTTCACCTACCTAACGAGTGAACCCTGAGGCTCTGGGTTCGATTCCCAGCCTTGCCCTTTCTGCCCAGTTTGACGGCAAATTCGAACTGAATGTGAAGTCTTTCAGAGGAGACCTTAAACCAGCCGGACCCCTGTGCTTACAGATTTGTGCACGTGAAAAGTACCCATGGCAGCTGATAACCGAAACTGTCCAGGCAAAATTGGTAGTTTTACCTCCCAACTGTAACCAGGAAGTCGAAATGCAACTTCCTTGATGGTTTAAAGGGGGGGGGGGGGGGGGGTAAACCTCACCATGGTTCAACCACTGACCTCTAGCCGAGAAAGAAAAACCCCAAATTCTCTTCCCTGTGTGCAGATTCGTACAATCTCGCATGTGCGCATGTACCGGATCATGTCACTGCCGCTCACATCCGTCCTGATCAGACGAGATTGCGGAAGAATACAGACTAGGGCACGGCGCTCTCTCTCTCTCTCTCTCTCTCTCTCTCTCTCTCTCTCTCTCTCTCTCTCTCTCTCTCTCTCTCTCTCTATATATATATATATATATATATATATATATATATATATTATGCTTCTAACATTATGTGATCAAGGGCGGATGTGCTGGGCATCACATGTGCGCGACACATTGTATAAATTTGGATTGGGGTTTGTTTGGGAAAACCAAGGTGTGCAAAATATAAGGGGATTCTTATCTACATTCAAGCAGAGATTGATTGATTGTCACAGTCAAAATTGGCACACGCATATTCAAGAAAGCAGTAGGTTTGCAGTTTATCGGAATTTTAAATCCTCTATATCACTGGAATCGTATTTCACCGTTATCACTAACAAACACATCAGAGATGTGTCTCATCCGATTTAGAATCGGTGCAACTGAAATACGTACACATAAAATGCGATATGCTACTTTCAATCCGGGTTATCTGAAATGCCCCCTATGCAATTCTTGTCTTGAAGATGAAGTACACACTTTATTTTACTGTAAATCTCTGAATGATTTGCGACAAAAATACATCCCATCTCGTTATAGGCAATACCCTTCAGAAAAAACATTGAAACTTATGATGCAAGATGACAAAAGCCTTCATGACTTAGGACGATTCATATATCATTCCAACAAAAGGCGTTCTGCTTTAGAATGATGGCTGTAGCAAAATGATTAACGTATTTCTCAAGTTGTTTCAGTGTCTTATGCTACTCTGTGTACAATTTGTGCCCTAATTATCAATTCTCTAATCAATTTTTGTTATTCATTCATTTATTTATTTATTTAGTTAGTTACTAAATTTATGTTTAGTCTAAAATGTTGCAAACATTCTAATCAGATGTATGCTAATACCACAAGTGAATGTTATAATCGTTGTGCTTGGAAGTGTTTTCAGGTGCATTCTTGGAATGGATTGAGAACGAAATTAATGTGTGGGGGGAGGGGGGGGGGATAGCGAGTGTGTGAAATTGTAATGGGTCCGGTGGCCTTCTACAATAAAATCGTTCAGAGTTCAGAGTTCAGAGTTCTCTCTCTTTAGGGGTGGGTGGGGGGTTTGTTGTTGTTTTTTCGGGGGGGGGGGGGGGGGGGGGATTGTTAATTAGTTGTGTTTTTTTTATTATTTGCTTCTTTGTTTGATTTTTGTATCTTTTGGTTTTGTTTCTTTGTTTGGTTGGTTGTTTTTTCTTTTTTTTTCTTTTTTTCTTAAGCTAGATAGGTGGCTTGATGAAAAAAAAGCAAATTTATTGCTTACTCAATATACCATCTGGAAATAACATTTTGATTTGATGATTTGATTTGATTTGATCTCTCTCTCTCCTCTCTCTTCTCTCTCTGCTCTCTCTCTCTCTCTCTCTCTCTCTCTCTCTCTCTCTCGTCTGTACATTGTTATTGGTAGTACTTCTCCCCCCGCCTCCAACACACACACACACACACACACACACACACACACACACACACACACACACACACACACACACACACATATACACACACACACACACACACACACACACACACACACACACACCACACACACACACACACACACACACACACATATTATATGTGTAAAGGCCTCAACACACGTGACAGTTGAGCTTCTTCCTGTTTCCTGTCGTGGCCCTATCTACCACCTGGCACTAATGCTTGCTCTTTTCTTTTTTGGGGGTTTTGGTTTTTTTTTTTGGGGTTTGGGGTTTTGGGGGTTAGGGGTTTTTTAATTTACTTTTCCAAATTTTTTCAACCCCTCCTCCCCCTTCCGTTCCCCCCCCCTTTCCCCTCCTCCCCCTGTTGTTTGTGCCTTTTTTCTTTAATTTTTCCTTTTTTTCCAAAAAATTCCCCCCCTTTCAAAAAAAACCAATTTTAAAAAAAAAACACCCAAACAAACCAAAAAAAACCAAACAAAAAAAACCCAGGGATTAAAATTTAAATATATATATTTTTATATAATTTTTAAATATATATATTATATAAATAATATATATAAAATTTGAAAAATTTATCTTACTCAAGCCCTTGCTTCTTTTTGGGTATTTTTTGTATTTTTGTTCAACATTTTGAGGTTTTTTTTTGTTTGTTTTTTTTTTTTCCCCCCCCCCTTCCACAAAAAAAAAAAACCGTTTTTTTTTCTTCTTTTTGTATTTTTTTTAAATTTTTTTTTTCCCCCTTTTTAAAAACAAATTTTTTTGGATAAAGTTAAAATTAAAACAACACCACCACACCCCACACAACAAACCCACACACCACACACACACACCACACACCACGGAAAAACACACTGGTTATTAATTTTCTAAAAACCCCTTTTTTTTTTTTTTTGGGGTTCCCTTTGGTTTTTGGGGTTGTTGGTTTTTTTTAGGGGTTGCTTTTTTTCCCCTTTTTTTTTTTTTGTTTTTGTTTTTTTTCCCCCCCCAAAACCGGGGGGTTGTTTCGAAAGGGGAAAATTTTTATATTTTTTTGCCCAAATTACCCCGGGGGGGGGCTCCGGAATGGGGGAATTTTTTTAAAAAAAGGGGGGTTTTGGAAAAAATTTTGGCCCTTTAAAATAAAAAAACCAAAATGCTTTAAAAAATCCCGAAAGATTCTTCCCTTGCTTTTGTTGCCCCCTTTTGGGTTCCCCGGGAAACCCGGGGAAAAAACAGGAAAATACTTTTTTTTTTTGTTTGGGGGGTTTTTCGGCGGTCCCAGAGGGCCCCTCTTTCCAAAAAGCCAAATTGAATTTTTAAAAAAGGCCCGAAAACATTTTCCCCCCAAAGGGTTTTTTCCCCCCTTTTATTTTAATTTCCCCGGGGAAAACCCCGCCCTTCGCCCCCAAAGGTGTAAAGTTTAAAATTTTTTTATAAGGTTTTGTTTGGGGGGTTTTTGGGGGTTTTTGGTGGGGGGTTTTTTTTCCCCTGTTTTTTTTTTTTCTCTTTTTTTGGGTTTTTTTTTGGCCCGAGGGGGAAGTAGGTTTTTTTTTTTTTTTTGGGGGGGTTTTTTTCGTTTTAGTTTTTACATGGCATTTTTTAGCACAATTTAGTCTTTTGTTGATTACTTTTTTTCCCCGTAAAGGCTCAGGCAACAAAAAAAAGGGGGTTTCCACCAAGCTGGGCCCGGGCCAAAAAAAACAGGTCTAGTTCCAAGTGAAAGGCATCCCAAAAAGTTAGTTCCCCAGTGGGAAGGGCCAAACCAAAACAGGCTGGTTACCCTGAATCAGGAAAAAATACGGTTTGCCCCGCTGAAGGCATCAGGCAACAAATACAGGTCTAGTTCACCAATCTACCTGGCCGTGGCTCTCTCGGGTTCTGGTCCATGACCTTGACCTCCCTCTCTCCTTGCCAAAAGCCTACCCATGACACTTTTAAATCTGGCCTAAAGGACATATTTATTCCAAACCTAAGACTTTCCCCTCCTGTTTCATCTCCTATCTGTCCCTGTCTGCAACAGCCGCGATCCCTATCGCCCTGCCAAAGTGTATAATGTTCAAATTCATTTTGTATAATGTGTGTGTGGTGTGTGTGTGTGTGTGTGTGTTGTGTGTGTTGTGTGTGTGTGTGTGTGTGTTGGCTGTCCCTGTTGTTTTTCGGGTTTCTCCCTGTCTGTTTCGTCTCTGTCGTTGTGGTATTTGGCTGGTTTACTTTTTGGGATTTGTCTGTTTTGTTTTGTTTTTTTTGTTTGTTGGGGTTTTGTTGTTGTCGTTGTTATTGTTTTTATTTCAGTGTGTATTCATTTAGTATTGCATCATATTGTGATGTCTTTTTTGTATTGCACTTACTGTACTGTGGGTGGGCTGTACACACACACACACACACACACCACACACACACACCACACACACACAACACACACCACACACACACACACACACCCCATTCACCATCCTGAGATATGAGAGCAAATTATGTGGGAAACTTCTGGTTTCTTCTGAACACCGCCGTGTACTTTGTTTTGTTAAGAAGTAACACACTGCCACTGAAAGGAATTTCACGTTATAAGAAAACACCTGTAAGTCCATATTGTGTTCAGTGTGATGGATCTGCCATTGAAGATTTATGTCATTTTTTGCTTGTTTGCCCAAAATATGCAACTTTGCGTAAGCGTTATATCCCCCTTTATTATCACAGATTTCCATCAGGCTTTAAGGTCCAGATGTTGTGCTCAAATCCTTCTGACAAACTGATTGTGAACTTGGCAGTTTATGTAATTGAATGCCTAAAGATCAGAAACATGTAGGTCTTTCGATGCCTGCAACAAAAGACTGTGTACCCATTATATTTTATCACCTCGACTGCTTCACGGTTGCTTTTCATATTTTGTGTTCATATGGGTCTTATGGCCTGCAAAAACTGAATAAAACTGATTGATTGATTGGATTGATTGATTGATTGATACACACACACACACACACACACACACACACACACACACACACACACACACACACACACACACACACACACACACACGTGAACACTACACAATAATTGTATGAAAATTGTTTGACGGAAACAGACTTAAAAAAAACAACAACATAACAACAATAAATACCCTTGAATTTATTCCAGTATGAATGTTACAATACGTATGATTATCTGTTTGATAGAAAACGAACGGACGTAATTGTTATTTTAAAAAATGATAATAAAACCCAACTGCATTCACATCGACAATAATTTTGCAAAATTCACTTGAACTCTGTAATAGAAAACGAACTGCAGTGTTGAAATTGAATTTTAAAAACAGCAGCAGCAGCAACAAACAACACAGCAGCAGCAGCAGCAGCAGCAACAACAACAACAAAACCATCGAGTTTATACCAACATGACTTGTACAACATCTAATGACTGAGAGGAATATGGACAAGTCACCTTTGCTAAGGGAAGAAACCACCTGAATTCAATGTCCTCACAAACACACATTTCCCTCCCTTCTTCCCTTTCGTCTCACTCCAGTGTTTCCTCTATTGTCTGATCATTATCAGGTAAAGTGACATCAAGTCGAAATACACACACACACACACACCAACACACACAGAGAGAGAGAGAGAGAGAGAGAGAGAGAGAGAAGGAGAGAGAGGAGAGAGAGAGAGAGAGAGTATTGAGACTATAAACCGAGGCCCCGATGCGAACGCACGCAGAACATCTTGTGCACACGTTAAAATGTGTAGAGGCCTTCTGATGGGTTTGGATGTTCTTTTCCAGTTCTGCAGTCAGGGTACAGTTTTCACACCCACACAGCGTTGTTGAAAATGACCAGCTCTGATCCACGTCTAGTTTGCAGGCAATCTTTTGTCTTCGCTTAAATTCCCAATCCTGCTCCACTTTGCCATGGCTGGGGTTGCACAGGATAATCTGACCTTCACCTCAGCTGAAGAGTGGCCATCTTTGGTCAGTGAGGAGCCCAGATATTCAGAGGAGCATACTTCATCAAGCACCCCACCCAGGTGTAAAAGGGGTACCAACCTTGTGTTGGGGGTTAACCCTGCGATAGACTGGCGTTCTTTCCAGGGGGAGTCTATGACTCAGTCGCTTAACGCCACAGGAACCGGGATAAGCACCGGCCTGATGAGCCTTAGGTTCGGGACAGACTTTAACTTATACTTCATCAAGCTGCTGGTCCTTCGTGACGATGCTAACTGTGACGTCACTGGGGCTGTTTGACATGACTTGCTCTTCTCTGCACTCATCTCCACTCTCCCCAAAAGTCTTTCGGATAAGACCATAAACCGAGGCCCCGTGTGCCAACGCACGCAGAACATCTTGCGTGCACGTTAAATCCTGTTCCGCTTTTCGTAAGAGTAGGCCATTGTGTGCAGGTGGGAGCAGATGACAAGATTTACAAAAAAAGCACCATTGGTGAACCATGGAGCTCTAGACCCATGATAAAAACAACAACTCAACAACAACAACAACAACAAAACAAAACCAAAGGATTGCACTGCTGGCATTGTCATAGAGTGTGTGAAGGATGTGCGCTAATTTCTCCCCAGTGCTGAAAGCAATGAGGGTTTACCACAGTTCATCAGGCCACACTCTGTCAAACGCATATACACGTATATAAAAAATATCGTCTGATGTAACTGTGCGAATAATGTTTGAATTCCCGCTGTACAAACATCCTTTCAAGGGAGTATGATACCAGATTCCATACTATTTCATGATATGGTACCAGAATCCATACTAAATCATAAGACATCAGAATCTTTACTAAATAATGTAATACCAGAATCCATACTAAATCGTAATATGATATCAGAATCCATACTATATCGTGATATGATATCAGAATCTGTACTAAATCATGAAATGATATCAGAATCTGTACTAAATCATGAAATGATATCAGAATCTGTACTAAATCATGAAATGATATCAGAATCTGTACTAAATCATGAAATGATATCAGAATCTGTACTAAATCATGATAGATATCAGAATCTGTACTGAATCATGATATGATATCAGAATCTATACTAAATCATGATATGATATCAGAATCTATACTAAATCATGATGTATAACAGAATCTATTCTATATTACGCTGTAATATCAGAATCCATACCAAAGCAGTCAACTCAACAGTTCTTCCGTCATATCATTCTATAGTTAATATCAAAATGCACATAAAATGGAGAAACTGCTGCTGCATGCACACAAAAATAGAGAGCTCCTCTTTGTCATTTTCCTTATAGGTTTTTTTTTGTCTTTTGTTTGTTTTGTTTTTGGTTGTAGTTGTTGGGGTTTTGTGTGGGGTTTTTATATTATTATTTGTATGGGGTTTTTTGGTGGGTTTGATTTTGGTTGTTTATTTGTTTTTTGTGGGGGAGGGAGGGGGGTTCGATGAATGTGAACCACAAACTTTACAGTGACCACAATTCCCAAAAATTTATTCCCAATAACTCTTTTGAGCTATAGAGAAACGAAAAGCATGCATAGCAATAAATGAATGACGGGTATAAAGAGAAAAACAAAAGTACACAAGAGACAATAGAATGAAAATGAATTAGACATGGCTATACACTGTTAGGACTGATGCACCCTCTAGAGATGGCAAATTACTCATGTACTTTCTTGAAGTGTACAGATATCTGAAGTGATAAAAGAGAGAGCAACAACAAAAAGTTGCATAACTGATAGGAAAATGAGCCAATACCTGGATAAGGCATCAGCATCATGAATCAGGCGATATGAAAAGGAAAAAAACACATTGTCAATGTATTAAGAATAATACAATCATTCAAGGAGAGAGAAAAAATCATGCCACCAGCCGCCATAGCGCAGTGGTTGGCGCCTTGGATTTCGGACTGGAAGGTCACAGGTTCGATCCCCATAAGAGTCATAGGGATTTTTCAGACTCAGGTCGGCCCTTACCCAGAGAGAGTGTGCTGTGGGCTCAGTGGGGAGACTGGGACCACACAGTCGAGCTTCATCCACTTAACGGATGCGAATTTGAGAGTGTTGCTCAAATTACCTGACCAACACTGCAGGTGTCTGTATCTCTCGGGCCCAACTGACGCCGGGATATAATTATTGTGATAGTAAGCGTAGAGTACAACCCTGTCAAGTAGTCTCAAAGCACATGCACTTCCTCAGCAGCAGCATTACATCATCCTCATTTCCATTGATCATCATGCAATAATGATTGCCTCTGATTCGGTAGTCCCCGTTGCTCTGGTCTCATGGTGACCTCAGATTCGGCTTACCTATGCGCTTCTGTGCCTGTGGTGAGTTTGTGTCAAAGCCTTTGGGGTTAGGGTTCACGGGAGACGGTCGTTGGAGGAACGTTGTGGTGGTCGCCACCTCAGATGGGTGACTCACTCAGTCTGGCTCCGCGACTGAACTAAAACTGTCGTTCGTAGAGGGCTTAGTAGGTGGTGTCCTTTGTATGTTAGCTCTGAACAGGCACTACTGAACACCACCAAAGTGACCCAGCAGCAGTGCAGGGGCCCCTCTGGCTGGTGGCCCCACTGCGACCTAATATTGACGGGCTCCCTGTGGACTCCCGACCCTGAGGATGCGACGTAACTAATCTGGATATGGCTGTGGCGGGGAGATTGAAATGAGCTTCGTGGGAATAGCAGGACGGGGACGTTGCAGAAGATAAGGCAGCAAAGAAAAAAAATTACACCATCAACAATCTACGAAAGATAACTGCTCTCTACTAGAAAAATACATAGCCATATAGAGTTGTTTCCCTTCTACCTGACCGGGAAGCCAGTTCACACTTCGACAATCATTCACAAAGTTTCAGTCCTGTTGACTCATCTGAGCTACAGATAAACAAAAAGTAGACATGTTTGGGAATGAATTATGGCTGTCAAGAGGAAAGAGCAAAACATAAGCACGACACACTCACACACGTATTATTAAGAATAAAACAATTCAAGAACAACAATGGCCTCTCTCTCTCTCTCTCTCTCTCTCTCTCTCTCTCTCGTTCCACACATGTATACAAATCAGACTAGAGAGGGGGGAATTCATACTTCAGTAGTGAAAACACTGAAACAGCTTATGACTAGAAAAATGTATCACTGTTTGGAGCAAAAGTGATACACATAATTAGATCTATATACGTAAATGGTTGTACAGTTTGCAAAATTCAGTTGTTGTTTTTTCTGTTGCCCATTTTCATCAGTGATTCATGTTTATAATAAGTTAGGGCGGCTTGTGTAATACCTAGGCAAATATTGGTTGTGTAAGTTCTGCAATGCTGGGCATTCCATGAAAAAGTGATATTCATCACCTACGCGGTTCATATTACACAAAGTAGTCTTTCATCGTGTGGTAAATTTACATATCTTCCTTTCTATATTGCCAGTTTATGATTACTAGTTCTGATTTTTAACACGGACAGGCTGTAACACAGTGGTAGGCTGTCTAGGTACGGTTTAAAATATATTAATTTTGGTGCTTCGCCAATTATACTACAAAGGGAGCAAATCCCCTTTCTTTCTTTGGAACCAAACAATACCTGGAGGTCGTCTCCCTTGCTTGACAGCCTGTAAAAAAATTATATTTTAAAAAAAATCCTTAAATTCAGCGGTTCATGTATCAACCCATAGTTCACAGCCGGCAGCTGACTGAGACAGATTGTTTCCCAGAGTTCAAATTTGAGTCCCTAGATCGGACATGTCCGCTGGGACCTTGATAAAACAGCAACTGCAACAAGAACAAAAACCAGACGGGTAATTCCTCTATAACCAGAAAGCTTTGGCTAATCAAACAAAACCAGATCTATATAAAAGAAAATGAAATTTAGGTACGATCAAATGTGTGTGTGTGTGTGTGTGTGTGTGTGTGTGTGTGTGTGTGTGTGTGTGTGTGTGTGTGTGTGTGTGTGTTCAAATTCATTTAACGTCTTTTCACAAGTTGTGATATAAGACGGTTGTGTGTGTGTTGTGTTGTGTGTGTGTGTGTGTGTGTGTGTGTGTGTGTGTGAGAGAGAGAGAGAGAGAGAGAGAGAGAGAGAGAGAGAGAGAGAGAGAGAGAGAGAGAGAGAGAGAGAGAGAGAGAGAGAGAGAATGAATGAATGAATGAATGAATGAATGAATGAATGAATGAATGAATGAATGAATGAACAAATAAATGAATAAGATACATAAGGCAAAATATATGTCCTTGAAAACATGCATGCACGAGAGACAGACAGACAGACATGCATGTCTACATACATACATACAGACAGACAGACAGACAGACAGACAGTGACTGAGACAGTCAGTCGAGGCTTTTTTTTCTTTCTTTCTTTTTTTTCATCATTAGCAACAGTTATAGGCACGTAACGTCTTTTCTTTCTGAAGTTTGGGTGGTTCAGAAAAATATCTATCCACCAAATTTTGCACAATGCTTTTAATCACGATTTGTAGTTTTGATATGTTTATTAGATCCACTAACCACGAAATAACACTTTTAAGTCAACAGACCCGCCACTGTGCCGACTTTCTGCATGAATACATACTGTAGCGACTTTTTGAATCAATACATAACTTCTGATAGTGATTCATAACATTGTAGAAAATAATCATGGATGTTTATGGTGTAGGCTTACATATCGCTATCAACATTTTCCCGTAAGCTATCGACAAAATTGTTATAATTGCATACGATTCGGGATAGATAATGTTTTCAGTCTGTGTTATAATCGTTCATTCGGTTCACACCACTCGAACTAGACTATATATGATTTCCTATTGCATTTTCAAAGCTCTGTTTTCCGATCGACCCGCGAACGTACGCTGCCGGTTGGGAAAAGAGAAAGAAGAAAAAGACAAAGGAGAAAAAAAAAAGAACAGAAAAAAAGGTGACGGATGGAAGCTGCGTTTAGCTGCACTTATTTGTCTTGAACCACTTTGTGGCTCCGTTTACTGTAGTGTTAGGTGATAAAAGGGTTCTGGTTGAATTTCTCTTGAACTGCATTTCGTTAAACCTTAATCTGAATTAAGAAAACATACGCAGCTGCTTTATTGATATATTTACTCAGCTTCGTCCAATATTCACTGATCAAAATCATACGTTCTTTGTCTTTCTCCTCTGGACTTTCAGAAAGAGATCGCTATAACGATCGTTGAAGTTGAACATGGCCGCTGTGAGAGAGAGAACAATGGGGCTCTGTTAGGGACTCAATACCTAATTTTGATTAATACGACGAATTTTAATGTTGAGAGGAGTCGTACGTCATGATTAGATGAAGTGAGTCGATTTTGCATGTATATAAATGAATTTCGTAAAAAGCATCAGGCATGACTTCATAAAATTTTGCAGGTTCAACTTAAGACTGCATGTATTTCATTACCAGAAAAAAACCTGTCCTGGGAAGGGCCTCAAAAGACTGAGTCTTCTTTTTCGTTTGACGATAAAATTCAATTCGCTAGTCTTAAATGGGTACAGAAACCACCACTCAGTCGCTATAAAGTGATATTCATGCTTGTAATATTCAATAAAACAGTACAAAATCTAAAAGAGTGAAGGGATGATAGTATGGTAATCTACAACGTCCATATTTTTGGGGTCCCCTATAGCTCATCAGAAGAAACTCTCTGGCACCAGGATATCCTGCTAAAATGATATCGCTTGTCTTTTGACAGCCACTGCTGCACTTAGACAAGTTATACCTTCTTAGTCTTGAATGGTATTTCAGTAACATTTTCACTTCATGACGTTTATTTGGTGAAACGTGTGCCGTTCAAACCGACCTCTCTGGGATGCAATAGTGGGTAGGCTAGTGCCAATTAACTGAAAGTCATTGTAAGAGATTGATACTTATCGATATTTCTGCTTTCGTTATAATGAACACTTGAGACTGAAGTCATAATTTAATATCTGATAGATCTCACCACACCTCGCTACTGAGTTTACATGTAAAGATTTGGGAAATAAGTACCACTACAGAGGGGTATGAATTTTGAAAAATGCAAAGTTTTCGGAAAATGGTTTGAACGCAAGGCAAAGTCTTACCCTTCGTAATCATTTATATGTTCGATTAAAATCCACTGTGTTTCAAGTGTCAATAAAGCGAACAGATTGCTCGTTATAAAAAAGCGGCAAGGGAACTAAGTTGTATAGCGTAGGTATACACAAGATCTGTTAGAGGGCTTGCCATTTTCCGCTACGGACACGCAGAGTGTCGACTGAAGGATTCAGACGATTACTGTGGAGAAAAAAATTACATCTTGTGGGAAAAAGCAGGAAATGGTCATGGCTGATAAAAATTCAGACGATTTCCGGAATGGTCGACGTTCTCGTGGAGGTAGTCCTCATTCAGATGAAAACAGCGACGAGTCAGACTCGGACCAAGGTAGGATGGTATAGACTACCATACTTTTGCCTTGTGCAGTTGTGTTTCTGTCGGTCTTCTGCGACATATAAAGTCTGTGTGTTTGCCTTTGCAAAATCTTGTTTGCATGTAAAATAAAATCATGTGTGTAATTTCATTTTTTCAGATAACGGAATGAGAATAGGAGAAGAATTTCAAGCTGAAATACCGAATTTCAATCCTGGTGAGTTTTCTCCCCTAGATTTGCCATCCTTTGTTACCGGACTTTATGTAGCCTAATACACACTACACAAAGCACGCACGCACGCATACACGCGCGTGCGCGCGCCGCGCGCACACACCACACACACACACACACACACACACACACACACGCACGCACGCACGCACGCACGCACGTGCGCGTGCGTGCGTGTGTGTTCATGTATGTGAATGTACACAAGGACACACACCCTGGGAACAGATGACAAAATTGACAAAACTGCCTACACATGGGGACTGGTTAAAAAAAACAAAAAAAACACCAGTGCTTTTTCCATTAACCTGGAATTAAAAAAATAAATTTATAAATGAACATAAATAAACACATACATATATACATATCATGCACACACACACAACACACACACACATGTATGCATACACATGTGCACACTCACACCCTGTGCACACACACACACCCTGTGCACACACACACACACACACACACACACACACCAGGCGCGCAGGTGCACACACACACACACACACTATTCTTTTTTTTTTTTGTCTTATATCACTATGAATAAACAGCCTCTGCATTAAAGAAAGAATACATGAAATGGAAATGTTTTTAAAAATCTCAAATCAATAGAATGTTATGGACTCGGTGTTATGATTGTGCACTCGTGTATAGATCATCTTATAACATACTATACTGTATAGAAGCACTAAAGGGCTAGTGTTAATTTTGGGGGGGGGGGGGGGGGGGGGGTTGTTTATTTTTTTTACTAGTGTTGTTATCCGTAAGGAAAAATCCACTCATGGAGATATGTTAGCATCTATTCCAAAATCTAGTCATATTGTTTCCAGCCCTGCTGACCTAACCATGCAGGCCCTATGACATCATTATCAGGCCTGTCAGTCATTGCTATGATTGTAAACACACAAACTTACTGACAGAAGCAAACTTGCACAACTGTGTTGCCACGCTTTTTCCCTACAAATTTTTGCTTACCTTTAAAAATGCTTACCTTTAAAACGGTAGGTGAAACCCCTGCCTTTCAGAAAATGTGTCAAAAGTTGCTGCTTTTTATCAATACAAACTAGAGTTGTTTTTTTTGTTTTTGTTTTTTTTTTGGTTTTTTTTTTGGTCATTCCTCAGCTACAGCTCCGAGGTTTACCAATGGTGATTTTTTTTGTATGCGACCAATCTTTCCCCCCCCCCCCCCCTCCCCCTCGTTCCCATTTAGGTAGCTGTATTCTGACTTCAGTGGTCATATCTAAACATGACACCTGTGTGCATGTATTCTTGACATTTTGTCAAACGTTCCAACCAGCATGGCATGACCTACTCATCTAAAAGGCAAAACGGGTTTTTAATGTGTGTGCAAGATGTTCTGCGTGCATTTGCACTCAGGGCCTTGGTTTACAGTCTCATCTGAAAGACTTTGACATTCAGTTTGATTTTCTCATCAAACTTGAAAGAAAGGGCAAGGCTGGAATTGATCCCAGAACCTCGGTGTTTACTTGATAGGCAGGCGACTGTCTTCATTGTTTTGCAACCTTTCCTATTTGCAATAAATTATTATATCTTTTTTAAAATCCAGGGCTTGAATTTTTTGTTTGGGTGAGGATGAATTGGAGAGGATGGATGGATGATAAAAGTTAATTTTGAGGAGGGGGGAGGGGGAAGTTGGATGAAGCTTGGAGTGAAATAACAGGATGGAGAGAGCGTCAAAAATCTTTATATAATTTATAATCAAACAAACTGCAGGTTGGAGTCATTGAGGTATTATAAGGTTTTTGAGAGGATGTAGGTTTTTTCCCTAGAGTTGATATACATTCAGATTTGATTTCCCTTCAAGTCTTTTGGATGATATTGTAAATCTAGGTTCCATGTAATGATGTACAAACATGTATAAATGCACACCCTGTGTCTTGCATGCTTGTTAAAAAATTTAAAAACCCAATGCAGATATGGTCTATGATGAGGATAATATAAACATATCCTGCAAACTGCTCCTGTCGAGTGTCATACTCATAGACAGGAGAGAGAGAAGGGTTCTTGATGAAAGTTGTTTGCAGGGGTTCATTTAAGTTTGCTGGCAGATACACGGTGCTGTTAGACAGTGTATACTTTGATGCATTACCGTTTTTCTCTTCCAAGTTCCTCTGTAAGAATTATTCGTTAAAAAACTGGTAAAGAAATCAGTCTTTACTATGGTCTGGTTTTTGTCATGGCTGTGTGTTATTTTGGATTTGCCTTTTTTTTCCTTCTTGAATCTAGGGTAGGTTTGTTTTTTTGTTGTGTTTTGTTTTGTTGTTGCTATTTTTGTTTGGGGGCGGGGGGTATCTTTTGTTTTTCGTTGCTTTTTTTTTTTTTTTTTTTCTCCTTTGGATGAGTGACAACCCAAATGAAGTACAAGTAATACAGCCTAGTGTTCAATGGACTTGAGCTATGGTGTGTAAACAAACCACCAGGCAGCAACAACAAAAATCAATAACATTTAAACCAAAACAAAAAAAATGCTCAGATAAATAAACCAGCTTGGATTTTATTTACAAAAATTTGTTGTGATTATTTATTGAGCATGCAGAAAGTTGTTACAGATTGTGAATTTTCAATGTATGTGCTTTGTATCATAACCGACCACACAGTACATATTTCTAGTTTTAACATATATAATATATATATATATATATATATTAATGCAAAAACACTGTCCTAGTTTCAAGTCTGTTTTAGTTTTTGTGTTGTTTAAATTGTTGTAGGTCTTTTTTTTTCAAAAAGGGGTGGGGGGGTGGGGGGGTCACATTTAGAAAAATAATAAATGTAGGTCAAAATATGCAAAGGGTGCATAGGAAACCAAAAAAAAGGGGGGAGGACAAAAAACAAAAGCCCAACAAACTAAAAACAAGACCCCCAAAATCCCCGAAGAATGGATTATCTCCCTTTTACATCTGGCTTCACACTCTTGTCACCCCACCTTTTTTTTTCTTCTCCCTTTTTTAAATTAAAAAAAAAGAAAATTAAATACAGAGATCAGAGGTAACAGAATGTATCATACAAACTTTGTGGTTATGAGAATTTCAAATAAACCAGGTAGAGGAGGCTTCACATTTGACAATTTATAAGTTTCCTCAGTATCCTCAAAACAAACAAATTACAAACAGACACCCCCCCAACAAACTTTACAAAACAAAAAACACAAACAAACAAACAAAAGAAGAAAACACACATAAAATCTAAAACACGAAATATCAGTTATCATGTTTTCTGAGTATAATAGTGTAATTTGCATGCCAGTTTTAATGATGAATGTTGTTTTTATTTTTTAAGCACAGGTTATGAGTGTCACACACACACACACACACACACACACACACACACACACACACACACACACACACACACACAGTGACACACGCACACGCACACGCACACATAGAGAGTATGACTTGTTTTAGGTTTTTATTCTCATATATGATTTTTTTTCTTAGATGGATGTCTTGATGAAAAAAAGCAGTTGCACTGCTTACTCAGAGTATACCATCTGAAAATAAAAGTTTGACTTTGACTTAGACAATCATACACGCCGTATATATATGTGATGTTTTTCTTCAGATCAAAAATTTGACAGTGGAGCGAATGCTATGCTTGTGTGGGCACCAAACGCAGATCTACCTGATGCCAAAGGTGAGATAAGAAATTGTTGTAACAAAACTGACACACTCTGTGTGTGTGTGTGTGTGTGTGTGTGTGTGTGTGTGTGTGTGTGTGTGTGTGTGTGCATCTGCATTTGTTCATCACTGCATTTGTGGATGCATGTGTGTGCGCACATACATGTGAATGTATTTGTGTGTGTGTTCATTGTCAGTATTGCCATTATTTCTATTGTGAGTTCAGGCTTTTGCTTTTTATCAGGAATTCTGACATTTTCTTTCTTTCATTTCAGTGCGTTATTATTAGTGACATAAATCAAAAAGTCATGTTTTGGCTTCAGAGATTGCTGGCAGAGTCATGATTGTAGTAGCAGTAGTGTTTGTAAATGAATGAATGGATGTGTGACTTATATAAATTATAAAGTATATGAGGGGGCTGTTTGTTATTGGGGCATGAAAGTTGACTGTAGGTGATGAGAGAAAACCCAGCATGCAGTCTATGACCAGGAGAGTGATGGGCTCCGCCAGGTTCAGCTTGCCCAAGACGCTGTGGGAAACTTCAGTGTAGAGCCCCAGTGACTCCTCAAGAAGTGAAGGAAGTGAAGTGTGGTGTTGATTGATTGACATGTATCTCACCAAACTGCTGTCTTTTCTGTAGGGAGGTGGCTAGGGAAAGTTTGTCATGTCTGTCTATTGTCTGCAGTGATCACGTTTTGTTTGTGCATGTTTCAGTGGACGAGTACATCACCATCGCCAAGGAAAAGCATGGCTACAACACAGAACAGGTGAGAACACGCCACAGAGAGAGAGAGAGAGAGAGAGAGCAAGGGTGAGAGAGCAGAGGGAGAGCACAAGAGCAAGAGAGAGAGAACACAAGAGCGAGAGAGCAGAGAGAGAGAGAGCGCAAGAGTGAGAGAGCAATGAGCTGTTCTAAGTTCAGTCAGAACAGTTTACAGTCGTACCACCTCCCCCCCCCCCCCCCCCCTTTCCATTTTTATTCCTCATGAAAACATAGTGTGTATAGTACTCTTTAGAGAGCAGTGTTTGAATTTTTATGTAATTTTTTGTTTCTGCTTTGTTTTGGTTTTTTGGTCTGGTCAGTGTATTGGTTTTTAACTGGGCAAGTAGGGGCAGTAGTGGAGGTTAAGGTGACAGCATCATGTTAGCACATGTGTGTGTGTGTGTGTGTATATATGTGTGTGTATATATGTGTGTGTGTGTGTGTGTGTGCGTGTGTGTGTGTGTGTGTGTGTGTGTTTAGTAAGTCTTCAATTTTAACGTCTTTCCACTTTAAGTGATACCAGACGACCCTAAGGAGACTGGATAGGTTAGTTAGAGAGAGAGATCTAATGTGCGCGCATGCGTGTAAGTGTATGTGTGTGTGGTGTGTATGTGTGTGTGTGTGTTTGTAAAAAATAGTAATAGCAAATGAAAATGTATTCTTAACGTTAACAAATCAAGAAAAATCCTGGAAATGTAAAAATCCCAAAAGAACTACATGAACTACGTGTGTGTGTGTGTTCAGGCGCTGGGCATGCTGTTCTGGCACAAGCACAACGTGGACAGAGCCCTGACAGACCTGGCCAACTTCACCCCATTCCCCGACGAGTGGACGGCCGAGGACAAGGTCCTGTTCGAGCAGGCCTTCAGCTTCCACGGCAAATCCTTCCACCGCATTCGGCAGATGGTATGTGGCAGACCCATTCCAGGAGGATGCGGCTTTGTTCGGACCTTGATTGGGTTCTTGAGATGTTGGCTACGTGCCGCATTCAATGTTTCAGGCTGTGTGGCATTTATTTATTATTTTTTTAATTATTATTTTATTTAAAAGATAAAAGCACTTGTGTGCTTTTTTACATTCAGTCCCCGTGTGTATGCAGTTTTGTGAATTTTGTCATCTGTTCCCACCAGCGCACAATGGCCTACCCTTCCAGAAAGTGGAACAGGTTTTAATGTATACGCAAGATGTACTGTGTGCGTTTTGCACATGAGACCTTGATTTATAGTCTCATCTGAAGGACTTTTAGGGGGGAGTGGAGTTGGCACTGATGTTAACTCCAGAAGAAAAATCCTCATGGGCAAGTGTGTATGTGTGTGTCTGCCTTTCTATCTTGGAGAGAAGGTTTGGGAGGAGGCAGAACAGCAATAGCTTGTTTGAATATATTACATGCACATGAATCTGGATTGGTAGCTTGGTTGTCATCGTGGGGATCTGATTTTAAAGGGAACTAATTGGGAAGAAAATGATCTGAAGAATAAAACAAATCTTTTTTGTTGCATTACTGTGGCACTTTTATATATTTTCTTTATTTTTTTGTATTTAAAAAATTTTGTTTAATCAACCAGAAACCAACACAAAGCAAAACCCCTCTGCACATCAATCCATCTGCAACCTCCCCCCTCCCAGCCCCTAAAAGCAAAACAACAAAACCTTATGAATTACCTCCCCCCCCCAAAAAAAAAACACAACAAAAAACCAATAAATTTGACCAAACCAATGTGCTGTAGTGACACAACGATACTTATGTTTGTATAACAGACGTTCGGTTGTGACGTTACACAGAATGTCTTGACCAGCGAATGTGTTTCTGTTGATTTCCCAAAGCTGCCGGAAAAGTCGATAGCAAGCCTGGTGAAGTACTTCTACTCGTGGAAGAAGACACGGTCTCGAACCAGCCTGATGGACCGCCACGCCAAGAAGCGAGCCTCGCTGCAGGACGGGGAGGCGGAGGGGGGCTCCGATGCCGGCAGCAGCAACTCCGACGAAGACATGAACACCAAAGATGTGAGGGCTGTTATTTGTGTTTGTGTGTTGTGCGTGTCATGTGTGTTTGTTGTGCGTGTCGTGTGTGTTGTGTGCGCATAAGAAATCCTTCGTCTATTTCGCTGGTAACCTTGTGAACCTTGATTTATGTGGGTATTGATTTAGCACTTCGATTTGTTTGCTTTACAGGATTCAGCGCTATAAATAAATTCCATATATTATTATTCCACATGCTTGGCACAGAGTCATCGCAGTTGAAAAAATTGGGAAACCCTTTTCCCCAACTTAAAAAATACAGTTTTCGGGGAGTCAGTTTGGAGTTGTAGGATCTGGAAAAGTTCCAGGACTGTTCCAGTTATTAGCTGTGAACACAAAGAGCTGGAGTGACTTCACAAACCTCACAAAGAATTTGTAGTGAAAATCAGATCAAAAGTGAAAATACTATTGTTGTCCCCTGGAATTTGGAGGACTTGACAAATCTAGATCAGGGTTATCTCCCTTCTCTGCCAAGAAATGATTACTTCCCTTACTTGAACTGAGGCAATGGGGGAAAATGGTGAGTGGAGTTGTGCTGACAGTTCAGCAGAGGAAAGATGCAAGGTGTTCACCAGTAAAAGTGAAAGTTGGCAGACAGAACAGTTCTGTCAAACCTGGATGGAACCAGCTCCACACTGCTGAATTCAGAGTGGGAGGCTGCACTGTGACAAGCCACATGGTAAGGAAGAAGCACTGACAGCTCACTGATGATTTGATCTATAGGGAAAACTCACCAGGACCTGCCCGTTTTGCTAAGACAGAATTTTTCAAGCATCAAGCTGTGCTGCTGCTGATTGTTGTTCATATATATATATGTGTGTGTGTAACCTGCTCTGTTTGAGAAAACCAGTTTAAACCCAGCATCAGGAAACCGTTATAAAGCCTGTTGATTCAGTCTGGTGAATAAAGCCATTGTAGTTACACTTTTCTCCTCAAGACTAGCTTGTGAGACTATGTCAGTGTGTGTGCGTGTGCGTGCGTGCGTGTGTGCTTGTGTGTGTGTATGTATGTGTGTGAACATGGCATGCATGCATGTGTGTGCGTGTTCTGATGCACACCTCTGTGCTACATGTGTGTGTGTGAACGTGGCATACATGCATGTGTTTGCGTGTTCTGATGCACACCTCTGTGCTACATGTGTACATGTGTGTGTGTGAATGTGGCATGCATGCATGTGTGTGCATGTTCTGATGCACACCTCTGTGCTACATGTGTACATGTGTGTGTGTGAACGTGGCATACATGCATGTGTTTGCGTGTTCTGATGCACACCTCTGTGCTACATGTGTACATGTGTGTGTGTGAACGTGGCATGCATGCATGTGTTTGCGTGTTCTGATGCACACCTCTGTGCTTCATGTGTACATGTGTGTGTGTGAACGTGGCATGCATGCATGTGTTTGCGTGTTCTGATGCACACCTCTGTGCTACATGTGTACATGTGTGTGTGTGAACGTGGCATGCATGCATGTGTTTGCGTGTTCTGATGCACACCTCTGTGCTACATGTGTACATGTGTGTGTGTGAACGTGGCATACATGCATGTGTTTGCGTGTTCTGATGCACACCTCTGTGCTACATGTGTGTGTGTGTGAACGTGGCATACATGCATGTGTTTGCGTGTTCTGATGCACACCTCTGTGCTACATGTGTACATGTGTGTGTGTGTTGTGGCAGGAGGAGGAGAGGGACACGTGTTTCAACTGTGGACTCCACACCACCCAGCTCCATGTCACCAGTCTGGGCTCTCAGTGCAGCAGCTGCTACCAGTACTGGAGGTCCGTCCCCTCACCCCCCTGCTGTGACTTTTTTTAATTGATTTTGTTTGTTTTATTGATTTATTTATCTATTTATCTGTCTGTTTCTTGTGTCAAGTTTTGTGTGTATTAAAAAAAAATTATATTATCGTTGTTGTTATCCTTGAGATCATTTCTACTTCTATCATCGCCATATTTTCTCATTATTATCGCTGCTATCATCATCATCATCATTATCAGTGTTGTTGTTGATGTCATTATTATATACACTATGTTTGACAGGAGAACGGGTGTGATGCGTTCAGCGGGCCCGAAGCGTCACGAGTCGACGCAGGGTCGGCACAACCCCATCAAGCACAAGCGGAAGCCGCCCAAAGGCATGTACCTGGACACCAGCGACCTCATGGCCATGGTCACCGGCCAGCCTGCCCAGCCCGAGGCCATCTTGAAAAGCCTGGACAACGACATCATCAGCCTCAAACGGCAGGTCAGCACTGAGGCTGTATGTCTGCTGCAGCTGTGGTGTTGCCTAGCTGCAGTGTTTGTTGTTTTTTCTTTTAACGGCAGGTCAGCTTTGAGGTTGTGTGTCGTCCACTGCTGTGGTATCTCCTAGCTGCAGTGTTTGTTGTTGGTTGGGGTTTTTTTCCTTTAAACGGCAGGTCAGCATTGAGGTTGTGTCTGCCACGCTGTGATATCGCCTAGCTGCGGTTTTGGGGTTTTTTTTTCTAGTTTTGGCTTTAAAAATTTTTTTTTATTTTTTTTTATAGTTTTGGCTTTCTTTTTAGATTGGTTGGACCCAGCTGTCAGTTTCCCCCCCTTCAGGTGCTATCAGCTTCTATCATTCCATCCCATCCCAGCCCAGCTGTGCTATTTGTAGCAAGAACTGACCATACTTGGACTTGGCAAAAGGAAAGGATTGGTTAATTTTTGCCTAGACCCTTGACTGAGTGATGCTTGCTTTGCGTGCGGTGTGCAAGTAAAACTTTGCCTATGAAAGTGGTGTGTATAGGTGTGGTGAATGTTCTCAGGTTGTACCTGTTGGTATCCCCAAAGTGGTGTGTATAGGTGTCGTGAATGTTCTCAGGTTGTACCTGTTGGTTATCCCCGAAGTTGGAATGGGGCTGCCACCTTAACGGTGGGTAAAAAACTTGTCGCATACGCAAAATGTCAGCATGGGTGAACCTCAAGAGTTGTAGGTGAGGAACAAGAAACAGACATGTTGGTGATGTCTGTCCAGTGTTTATGCAAAGTGGTATTACGTACAACATGAAAAACAAAGATCATTGAATTGATGGAATCTTTACTTGTAAGAAGTAACTGATTACATGCACATACAGGTTTTCCTCCCCTATCTCAGTGATAAGAGAATATATATTTCTGTATGATTTTATTTTTTAAGTCGGCTTTCAAGGCATATGTGCGTGACTGTGTGATCTATGTTGTCACTTAGGCACTGGCACAGAGCAGTTTTTATTTCATTTTTCTTTCCCAGTGATAGCTAAAACAAGCATTTTCCTGCCACAAAAAATACTGCATTTATGTGGATGCAGTGTCTGATATTATGTATACAGTTTTTGGGCAGAGTAAGTAGCTAAATCAACAACAAAAAACCCATAAAAGTTGATGTGTAAAGTGTTAAAATATCAGATGATTAGTAACTGTCATTATTCTTGAACCAGCGGTAGATTCTTCCAAATAACTTTGGTATGCTGTGATTGGAAATTCACTGTGAATTTTCAGACGTGAGCAACACACACACACACACACACACACACACACACACACACACACACACACACACACACACACACACACTCAACAAGCAAACACCGACAACACGAGTGACACCCCCCCCCCCCCCCCCCCCCCCCCCCTCTCTGTGTGTCTACAGGTGCAGAACAACAAACAACTGCTCAGTTTACAAAAGCACAAGATGGCCAATGGTGTGGACGACTCCAGACCTGCTGAGGTCAGTCTGTCTGTCTGTCTGTCTGTCTGTCTGTCAGTCAGTTTGTGAGTCGGTCAGTGAGTGGATTGGTGTTTTAGAGGTAATGTGCCTGTCTAGAAAAAAGCGAAAAGTCTTGGTTGGAAGTGTGCGGTGATTCAAATCCCATTTGGGCCCCAAACTCCTCCCCCCCCCATCCATTAGACCATGAGTAGTGGTCTGGGTGCTAGTCTTTCAGATGAGACGATAAACCGAGGTCCTGTGTGTTTCACATAATTATTTTGCGCTCATAAAAGAACCCACTGCAACAAGAGAGTTGTCGCTGGCCATAGTCTGTAGAAAAAAGCCACTCTGATAGGAAAACAAATACAGTTGCAGACAGGAAAAGAAAAAAATCGGTGGTGCTGCTCTTGTGGCGACGCACTCTCCCCAGGGAGAGCAGCCCAAATTTCATGCAGAGAAATCTGCTGTGACATAAAGTGGTGTAAAAGGTAAAATATAAAGAAAATGTGTGTCAGTCAGTCAGTGCTGCTCACTTTGCAGAATAATTAATTGATACTCTGGACATCACCTGGTATGTATACTTTTGTCAATGAAAAGTTGTTAACTTAAATATAATTCTCTCTCTCTCTCTCTCTCTCTCTCTCTCTCCTCTCTCTCTCTCTCTCTCTCTCTCTCTCTCTCTCTCTCTCTCTCTCTCTCTCTCTTTCTCACTACTTGCTGGTCTCTTGTCCATCCTATTCTCCTGTTCTTACCCTTCTTTCTCCATGCCCCTCCACCCACCCCTTTATCTCTTACTTTCTTTCCCGATGTTTGCTGTTTTCAGTTATAACATTTTTTCTCTGTCAAGTTGTCTGTCTCTCTTATCATGAATTGTAAATCATAATTTATTTTACAGTCACAGTTTATATTTACATATGATGAATTATCTCTGGTGTGTTTACAGATGATTCAATACAGATGTAATAAAATCACACAGGTACATGTTTACAGATAATTTTAAAAAGTAAAAAAAGTCCCATAACCTATGTGGTCATAGGGGAGCGAGGCATCAGAGACCTCAGCTTCTCTAGGGGCCAGCACATTGAGGGCGGCACCCATCTCCTCTCCCTCTTACAGATAAATTATCACCAGTAAATGTTTAGAGATGATGGAATTATTACCAGTTAATATTAACTGACTATGAATTATCCAATTTAGCAGCTTTTCATTTGGAGTTTTTGTGGTTGTGGTTTTGTGAGAGCGTTGACCTGTTTTGTGCATGTGCCTATAGGATTCTTGTTGTTTCTCACAGCCTCCCAACAAAATCAACTCCCGCTGGACCAACGAGGAGTTATTACTGGCTGTGCAAGGTAAAGTCTTCCTTTTAGTCCATTGTTTGATTGGTAGTTTTAAGGTATATTTAAACATTAATTTTCTATGCAACACACACACAATCACACACACACACACCACACACACACACACACACACACACACACACACACACACACCCCCACACACACACACTTGCACGCACTCATGCAAAACTAACAAACATTTTTAATTAATGATAAACTTGATATATAGAAAGCACCACTGTGTGCACAAGGAAAAGAACACAATCACAGAATAGCAGGATGCCAAATAGCCCAGTGGTTAGAGCGTTGACGTTGTGATGTAAGGGTGTTGGTTTTAGCCACCACAGAGATGTGTGCTCAAGAGGATTTTTCGTTTGGAGGTGGCATCGGTCCTCCCCTCACAATCCTGTGGACAAGACTGTAAACCGAGGTCGTGTGTACAAACGCATGCAGGCAGAAAGTCTTGTGCACGTGCTGAAACTCGCTCTGCCTTTTGAAAGAATAGGCCATTGCATGCTGGTAAGAACGGCTGACAAAAATCCTGTGCCCACTGACATCACCCCCAATGTGGGAATGGGGCAACATGCTCTCCCTGAGGATAACTGCCCAAATTTCATGCAGAGAAATTTGCTGTGACTGAAAATGGGATACAACACATTACAACACATTACAGTACATTACAATATATACATTACATTTCAATACATTACAATTTAGTACATTACATACAATACATTACAACACATTACATTACAATACATTACAACACAACTCTACATTACAACACAACTCTACATTACAACACAACTACATTACAACACAACTCTACATTACATTACAACACATTACATTACAATACAACTCTACATTACAACACAACACAACTCTACATTACAACACAACTCTACATTACAACACGAACACATAACACTACATCTATCACAGGACCTGACTGGCCCCCTGCCCCCTCAGGTGCAGAATACTTGGGGAACAGTGCTCAGTTTTTCAGGCAGTGTGTCATGATCAGGTTAAACATGGTGGAGCCCACCCCTTCCTAAGTAGCTGGATGCATGCTGGGTATGTAAACGACATCCATGGCATGGGCTATAGCTGACCTGCTCTTCAACGTGACACAAGGTAGATCAGGGTACTCTTCTGCAAAATGCTGAGGGGGTTTTAACATCTGTCTGCACATGGGGCCAGAGCTTACAGTCTCTGCTATACTCATTTCTTCATTTCCCTGAAGCCGGAATGGGGCTGCCTTTATAGTGGGCACACAGTAGGACATGCGACACTCCCCATTGGTGAACCTCAGAGCTGTAGCTGAGGAACAATGAAAAAGAAAATCATTATTCTGTGTGAAGACAAAAAAAAAAAAAAAAAAGATCCAAGGTTGATCTGTGTCAAATGCTTGTACAAAAACTACACCCTAATTTTAATGGAGTACAAACACTACCCCTTAATGTTCATAGAGTACAAACACTACCCCCTAATGTTCATAGAGTACAAACACTACCCCCTAATGTTCATAGAGTACAAACACTACCCCTTAATGTTCATAGAGTACAAACACTACCCCCTAATGTTCATAGAGTACAAACACTACCCCTAATGTTCATAGAGTACAAACACTACCCCCTAATGTCACGGAACCCGCACTGTGTCAGGTGTTCGCAAGTACGGCAAGAACTTCCAGGCCATTGCGGAGGTGATCGGCAACAAGCTGGAGGCTCACGTGCGAAGCTTCTTCATCAACTTTCGCCGCCGCTACAACCTGGACGAAGTGCTGGCGGAGTTTGAGGCGGAGCACGGCACACAGGCCATGGTGGAGGACAAAGCAGCGCCCTCGCCCACGTCAGGGGACACCACTGTGGCTTCTTCGGAGAATGCCACAAAAAGCAAGGACAAAGAGGAGAAAGTGAGGAGAACTGGAATGTGGTTATGTGTGGAAGATTTTAGCTTATGTGACAGAGAATGGTGTGTGTGTTGTGAAAAGTGTGTTGTGTGAAATGGGGAGGAGTATGTGTGTGTGTGTTTGAGAGAGAAAGTGATAGATCATATTTTCAGATAGATTTTATTAAGCCAAATCAAAATTTGAGATATCATCAGTTCCTGTTTGATAAATCATTATATACTACTGTCTCTTTCAATAAACCAGACAAGTATTTGGATCAGTGTTTGTACGAGTTACCTGTAAAAAAGAAAATGAATAAATTAGGTGATGAATTTTATTTCAATGTGTCAGTGTTCACCGCTTTCCAAACTGACTGAGCTATTTTTTTCCCCACATAAATATTGATCTGTAAAAGTGATGTTTTCATTAAGTAATCATTGATTTCAATTTAAGCATTTGTTGTGAAGCACACTAACATGACGTCAGTAGTGAATCTATGCCCATACCTCTTTACATGTATGTAGCTGTAAGAAGAAGATGATCAAAGGACTGACATGAAGTGAATGGGGGAGCTGTGCCTATACCTTTATATACATTATATTGTAAAAGGTGGTCAGTATGAGGGTTTGTATGTTTTTAAATGCATTTTTAAAGCGAACAGAAACAAATTTTGCCTTGATTCTTCAGTATAAGATAGAAGAATGGCTTCAGTTTTATAATTAATCAAAATCTCAAAATCAACAACCTGACCCCCACCTGCCTAAAATGGCTCCTAATGAAACAATGGGTCGGGTGCAAATTGACTTTTTTCATGGTGGAGCGTCACATTTAACAATAAGAAGAACCTAATAAAAGAACTGGAATGAAGTGAACAGTGTGCCTATGCCTATAGTGATACATGTGAGCATGTACATATATATATAGAATACATTTAGCAATAAGAAGAAAGCAACCAAAGAACTGGAATGAAATGAACAGTGTACAGTGTACCCAATTCGAGATATCATCAGTTCCTGTTTGATAAATCATTATATACTACTGTCTCCCACAGTGTACCCACACCTATACTAAACTTCATACCTTAAAGACCGAGTCCACACAGTTGCAGTAAACAAGATTCAATCAGCACCTGCCAGACTGGAATGTGGTGTCCCTCAGGGATCAGTTCTGGGCCCTCTTCTCTTTACCCTCTATACTGCTCCACTGTCACATATAATAGACCGTCATCATATCAATTATCACTTTTATGCTGACGACTCGCAGATTCAAAGCAGTGACACACCTGAAAATCTTCCTTCTCTCTTGACAAATATGACCAGCTGCCTTCAAGACATCCAACACTGGATGATACAAAACAAATTACAACTAAATGCAGATAAAACCGAAGCCATGCTTGTAGGCACCAAACACAAACTCTCCTCCATTCCAACAACTTCAATAGAATTCGGCAATACGTCTGTTCCGCTATCCACTTCTGTGAAGTATCTAGGAGTCGTTGTCGACAACACTCTCTCCATGCAAAAATTGATTACCCAAACCTGTCAGTCATGCTACTATCAACTACGGCGTATTAGCGCAATTCGAAAGTACCTGTCCACTGATGCAACATCCAAACTCGTCACTTCTCTTATTCTCTCACGTCTGGACTATTGCAATTCTCTTTTGGCTGGTCTGCCAGCATCATCCATCCACTCCCTTCAGCGTATACAAAACTCCGCAGCTCGTCTTGTCCTCAGAAAGAAAAAATCTGAGCACATTACCCCTCTCTTGAAATCTCTCCATTGGCTGCCTGTACCACAGAGAGTAAACTACAAGATCAATACCCTCTGTTACAAATGTCTCCACAATACTGCACCCTCCTACCTCTGTGAATGTCTTCACTTGTACACACCTTCTCGCTCCCTCCGCTCGTCGGCAGATACTTTGTCCTTAAGAATACCCAGATTCAACCTATCTACCGTTGGCCGCCGCTCTTTCTCTGTTTCTGGTCCATCCATCTGGAGCGACCTTCCTCTCTCCCTCCGGCAAAAGCCTACTTATGACACTTTTAAATCCAACCTCAAGACACACTTATTCTAAACCTAAGTTTTGTCCTTCCTCTTCCATCTCTTACCTGTCCTGCCTTTAACATCCACCTGCCAAAGTGCATAATGTTTGTAGGTGTGTGTGCGCCGCGCGCGTGCTGCGTGCGTGCGTGTGTGTGTACATTCGAATTTGTTAAAACTGTAAATTGCTGTTGATTGTGTGTTGTCTTGGTTGAATGCAAGCGCTTTGATTTGTTTTTACAAGATATAGCGCTATACAAATTCCATGTATTATTATCATGTATTATACTAATATATATTTAGCAATAAGAAGGCGACCAAAGAACTGGACTGAAGTGAACAGTGTACCCATACCTATGATACTAATATTTACATTTAGCAAAAGGAAGGTGACCAAAGAAGTGGACTGAAGTGAACGGCGTGATATTTTCAGATGGAGGTGGATCAGAACGAAAATGGGGAGACCACCCCCACTGCTGCTGCCCCGGCCAAACCCCCGCAGACCAACGGCTCATCGGGGGGTGGGGGTACAGCCCCCCACAGCGCCCCTCCCCCCCTCCTGAAGCAGCCCCTCACTCCTGCCACCTCCTGCCCCGCAGCCACCACCACCACACCCTCCGCTGCGTCAAAGTGAGTGTCAGCGTCGTCGTGGCTGTTGTGTGTGTCACCATCATCGCTGTGGCTGTTGTGTGTTTAATTAATTATTTGTACACATTACCTCAGACACAAACTCACTCCTGATGCATGCATTCATTCTCATCAAACTAATCTCTTTCTTCTTTGTACAATGTCATCAGTAGTTCTTTTTCCTCTCTCTCTCTCTCTCTCTCTCTCTCTCTCTCTCTGTCTCTCTGTCTCTGTCTCTCTCTCTGTCTCTCTCTCTCTCTCTGTCTCTGTCTCTCTCTCTCTCTCTCTGTCTCATCATTGGCCAGATGACTCCCACCCCACCCAAAAATGCCAACAGTTATCTGCTACCTTTGGAAATAAAAGATCTTCATCATCACCATTGTCGTCATCATCCACTGCCACTATCATCATCATCTCCATTGTCATCATCATCATCATCTTCATTATCTCTGTGTTTCCCCATGCGATTGTGGATGGCCAACCCTAAGTTACAGTGTACAACCTCCATTGTTCTCTTCCATGTGGAAAACTGTCTCCTCACAGCGCTCACATCCAACATCACTCAGTCAAGAGAGCTAAATTTAGCACGCCCCTTCCTTTTACCAAGTCCAAGAGTCGTCAGTTCACCAGCTGGGCTGGACTGGACTGGGATGGAATGGAATGGAATGGACTGGATAGCAGCAGAGAGGAGCTCAAAGTGGGGGAAACTGACAGCTGTGATAACCAGATACAAAATACAACCTTCATTGTTCACTTAACTGCGGGAAATGTCTCCTCTTCCCAACATTGATTTCCTCCTCTCTATGTCTGTGTGTCTTTCAAGTTCACCTACCTGTGGGAAACTGTCTCCTCTTCCTAACATTCTCTCCCTCCCTCACTCCCTCCCTCTCTGTCTGTCTGTCTCTCAGGCCTCCCTTTATTGTTCACTTACCTGTTGGAAACTGTCTCCTCTTCCTAACATTCTCTCCCTCCCTCCCTCTCTGTCTGTCTGTCTGTCTCTCAGGCCTCCCTTTATTGTTCACCTACCTGTGGGAAACTGTCTCCTCTTCCTAACATTGACTCTCTCTCTCTCTGTGTCTCCTATTGACTCTCTCTCTGTGTCTCCTATTGACTCTCTCTCTGTGTCTCCTATTGACTCTCTCTCTGTGTCTCCTATTGACTCTCTCTCTGTGTCTCCTATTGACTCTCTCTCTGTGTCTCCTATTGACTCTCTCCCTCTCTGTGTCTCCTATTGACTCTCTCTCCCTCTCTGTGTCTCCTATTGACTCTCTCTCTCTCTCTGTCTCCTATTGACTCTCTCTCTCTCTGTGTCTCCAGGCCTCTTCCCCACATTGACTCTCTCTCTCTCTCTGTCTCCTATTGACTCTCTCTCTCTCTGTGTCTCCAGGCCTCTTCCCTCGCAGAAGACCATCTTGCAGCAGCCCCCTCCCTTACTACGCCCCAGCGGCACCACCGCCCCCGGTGCCAACAAAACCGCCGCCATTCCTGCCAACGCCAAGGAGGGAGAGGACTGATCTCCCCTCTCCTCTCCGCCTCACAGCACTGGCGGCGTCTGTTTCTCCACGTTTAGGGGGGGGGGGGGGTAGAGGTTGTGGGTTTGGGGGGGTTTGTTGGGGTTTTTTTGTCACGCTTCGTAATTGACCGTGTTGGGATTCTGCGTCGGTGAAATGACTAACCGCCAGTTACAGTTTTAGGAGGTGGTTATATCTCTCTTTTTTTTTTTTTTTTTCTTTTTTTAGTCTGTGTGGTTTGTTGTGTATGTGGATGCTCTGACATCAGTGACACGTTTTAGAGAAACAGAAAATGGTGTGAACATGACAGAAACAGTGTTGTCGATGGAGTGTGCGTCGAGGGCTGTAGGGTTAGCTAGTTGAGTCGAGTGGGGGGGAGGGGAGACAATCTAGAGATGTAGTGCTAGGGGAGGGGGGGGGGGGAAAAGGAAAACAAAAATTTCTACAAAAATAATTTGGAATCTGGAGAGTGACTTGAACAGGATAAAAGAATGTCTTGTTACCGAAAATAACCTCAGCCAATCAAACCAAACAAAAGAAAGATTACCCCCCACCCCCCCCTCTCCCCCATCTCATACTTGAAAAAACTCAACAACAATAAAGAATGGTATTAGATAAATCTGTGTATCACATGTGTGGTGGAAAACAAAGACATCAACTTTCTGCTTGTGCTTCAGCAGCATAGAGATGGATTGAAAGCATTGTAAGAACAGGCGTTACCGCTACACATTTGTGTTACCGTTACATGTATGTGTTACCGTTACACGTTTGTGTTACCGTTACATGTATGTGTTACCGTTACATGTATGTGTTACCATAACACGTTTGTGTTACCGTTACATGTGTGTGCTACTGTTGCATGTATGTGTTACCGTTACATGTATGTGTTATTTTTACATGTATGTGTTACTGTTACATGTATGTGTTACGGTTACATGTGTGTGTTACTGGCTGTGCTGTGTTGGCAAGTCGTACTTTAGCTTTGCGTCAGCTTGTTCCAGGATCACACAGTTCTGTTCTGAAGCGTGTGTACATGCGTTGATCAAGAAATGGTTTGGGGGTTATTTGTGTGTACATAAATCGTTGTCATATCTTGTGTGTGTCAATGAATCGAAGCCAATGCAATACCTCTTCTCATTCATGTCATGTGTTCATGATAAGCATTAAAAAAAAAAATTTTTTTTTTTGGTTTGAATGTCACATCCACATTTTTCCAGATTTTATGAAATATATGGCTGATGACTTGTTGCAAAATAGTTTTCTGTGTACCTTCCCGATTTATTTTGATGAACAAGTGCAGGTGATGAGAGTTGTAGCATTTCCAAATGTACCAGTAACATTGTCAGATGTACCAAGATCGTGCTCAGGAAACAAGAACTCCTGCACTGATGATGAACGTCTTTGGTGTACATGCCCCTGTATGATGTATGTTTGGTGCATGTGCACCAGTGATGCTTACCCTCAGAGCAAGAGTACTAAATTTTCCATCATACATCGAGCCTTAATCATGAGTTTGCCTGTTCCAGTTGTTTGAATTTTCTTGTTTGTGTTTTTTTAGATTTTGCATTCATTATGAATTATGTTTTTGCATCTGCTTGTGTATTTATTTGAATGCAGTAATGTGTGTGTGATGTGTAATGTGGTTGTTGGATGCAGTAATGTGTGTGTGATGTGTAATGTGGTTGTTGGATGCAGTAATGTGTGTGTGATGTGTAATGTGGTTGTTGGATGCAGTAATGTGTGTGTGATGTGTAATGTGGTTGTTGGATGCAGTAATGTGTGTGTGATGTGTAATGTGGTTGTTGGATGCAGTAATGTGTGTGTGATGTGTAATGTGGTTGTTGGATGCAGTAATGTGTGTGTGATGTGTAATGTGGTTGTTGGATGCAGTAATGTGTGTGTGATGTGTAATGTGGTTGTTGGATGCAGTAATGTGTGTGTGATGTGTAATGTGGTTGTTGGATGCAGTAATGTGTGTGTGATGTGTAATGTGGTTGTGGATGCAGTAATGTGTGTGTGATGTGTAATGTGGTTGTTGGATGCAGAGAAGTGGTGTCTTTATCGGAATTGTGTGTGTGTGTGTGCTGGAGAGATCTATTTAACGGTTTCTGTTTTTGCACCTCACCATGTACAGTGTTTTTCTTTTGTGTGTCGCTGTCAAAGATTTAATTAACCTCTGAAGTTTGATTATGGCTGCTTGTTTGGCAGTATTTGAAAACAGCCAGACGCAGACATATCCATTATTTCTGGGATGAGTGTGTCAGAGTGCAAAGTTCAGGTAACCCGCCACCTTGTGTGTTAACTTCTGGTACTGACACGTTTCGCTGTGGTGTCTACACTTGGTCACTGGAACAGAAAAATATCGCCAGTGATTTTAATTGGCTTATATTTCCAAAAGTATTGAAGATGGATAGAGGTACATCATCCAAAGAAAGAAAAAGAAACGAAGATTCTTTTTGCTGCTGTAATATTTTCTAAGTGTGAGTCTTGCAGTCCCCCCCCAAAAAAAATATTTAAATAATATATATATTTTTTAATTTAAGTCTTGCAGTCACAGAAAGGTCTTGAAACATAAAAGTAAAAAAACAAAACAAAAAAACCCCATTTCTTTATGTATACTGGGTCATGGATTTTAGAGCTTAAGTCAGATCAGGATTGTGTGAATTCACTGCTCACTGTTCAGTGTTCAGCACAGGCAGCTTGTCACTCCCTCTGTGCACATGGTGAAGAACTTCTTCCAGAGTTCGCTCAAACGTCGTCATGTGTCTGTGTCCGTCCATGACGTCAAAAACTGTGTTTGAACTTTGTACAACTTTCAGTCATCTTAGAAAGGAATCATGCAAGCGACCCAGTCATGAAAGCTAATATTGTGAAAGGAAGAGCCCATCTCCTCTCTCTTGCTACTTTTCCTTCCCTGATCCTAAAGAGGGCAGGTACCCATTTACAGCTTGGTTAACTTGGGGACTGTACTGAAGCCAAGGCACACAAACGGTCACCCATCCAACTGGTAACCATGCTTGATGCTGCTTAACCTTGGTTTGGGGAGAGCGAGTGCTCTGACTACTGAGCTATCCCGTCCCCTAATATATAGATATAAATAAACACACACACACACACACACATGTATTGGCAGAAACAATTACTCAACCAGTTTTTTTTTAACATCTGTATAAGGAATCAATTGCATTTTGTGTAGACAGTCAAACGTAGTGTCACATTGGTGCCAAATAATTTTTTTTTTTTAAAGAGGGTTGTAACACAAGAATGTATGACATTTGAAAACAGAGAGAAAGAAAGAAAAAAAAGTGTGCGCGTTTTTGTTTCTCCTGCTCAGACTGTATTTTTGGCAATGAACATTCCTTTTCTTCCTTTCTTTTGTAAAATTTGTTTGTTTTTTGGTAATTTTCTTTTGTTCTGTATCGTAGAGCCCAGTTTCGTCATTGTCATTCTACGTGGGTTCATAATTTCCTGTAAAATGTGTTTTTTCATTTAGGGTGGGTTTTTTTGTTTTTTTGTTGGTTTTTGTTTTTGTTATGTTTTAACTGTTTTGTGTCAATGGTTTTCATTATTGCTTTCACAACAGTATGTATTGCATAACATTTGATGTCTGTATTGGGTATGGGGTGTGTTGGTAAACCATCTCCCATTTCATGGGAAACTTGCTTCACTGGGGCATGGTGTGATCACCGACATCAGATGCCAGCTCAATCTGAGTTCTGTTTTACCCTCGGAAGTCGCGGTGTGGGTGCCTGGGTGGTGAGGCTCTGGAAAGCCGTCATGCATGCAACTTTGTCATGCAGCGTGTGTGTGTGTTGTGTGTGTGTGTGTGTGTGTGTGTGTGTTGTGTGTGTGTGTTTACAGTGTGGCAGTGATTTCCATGCTGGAGAAGTGGCACAGTGTGCATAGTGTGGATGACCCTCAGAGCATTAGGCTGGGGAATGCCTAACAACAACACTTCAGTGTTTCATCCCTCTGGCTCTTACTAGTCATATCGCTAAAGCCTTCTTTTTTTGTTTTGGTTTTTTTCTGAATATATGCCATCTTTTTCTTGTTTTTTTTTTTAAACCATATTTTTGAATTCAAATGCATTATGTTATGAATTGGAAAAGATAGGGAAAGGCAAAAGAAAAGAGGGGGGGGGAAAGGTAGAGAGCATTTTAGTCCAGATTTTTCTTCTTTTTCTTTTTTGTGTTTTCCTTTTTAAGGGGGTGGGGGGTTGTGTTGTTCCTTGGATAGAGCGCTGAGGTTTGTCACAGGTGAAGTTGTGTACCTGACTGTTTGTCACAGGTGAAGTTGTGTACGTGACTGTTTGTCACTGGTGAAGTTGTGTACCTGACTGTTGGCCCACAGTGGAGGTAGCCGCATTCCAACTTCGGGGATGATGTCTCAACACAACGCCAGTGTCCATGTGTTGGTTAAATTTTGTCACCTGTTCATACAGGCACACAATGGCCTATTCTTCCAAAAGGGGTTTTAACATATGTACAAAGTGTTCTGTGTTTGTTCGTACACTGGACCATGGTCTATAGTCTTATTGGATGGACGATTCTAAAGAATGTAATGGAATGAGGAAGATGTTGAGCTCTGCATCCAGTGAGAGGATGTCTGAGATAGTTGAGCCCAGGTACATGGTCATGGACGACATCCAGTTCATGGTCATTGATGCTGATGACTGGGGGAGAGTTGACATCCTGTCCCATGACTTGTGTCTGAGTGTTTCTTTGCAGCACTTAAGCAGGAATAAGACTTTCCCAGGTGCCTTGCCAGAGGCAAGAGAGTCCAGGGCTTTGCTGAGTTCATCTATGGCTGGTTCTCTGCCAAGCTCTGCCAGCTCTGCTAGACACTCTATGGCATTCAGGGCATCTTCTGTGACTACATTTTCCTTTGTAT
This sequence comes from Stramonita haemastoma, assembly GCA_030674155.1. NCBI lineage: Eukaryota > Metazoa > Mollusca > Gastropoda > Neogastropoda > Muricidae > Stramonita > Stramonita haemastoma. The sequence continues at coordinate 3,447,480 of CM060320.1, forward strand.
ATAGCTCAGTGTAGTGTTCTACCCAGCGCTCCATCTGTTCTCTGTCTTGAGTCACTTCTCCAGTAGCTGATTTCAAAGGGGTATTTTCTTTTGCCTTGGGCCCAGCGCCTGCTTGATGCCCTCATACATGGCCTTGATGTTGCCTGTGTCTGCTGTGATCTGAATCTGGGAGCAGAGCTGAAGCCAAAAGTATGTTATACTAGGGTTGCTATAAATATTTTGTTTTCTATGAGCTGTCTATATATGATGAGCGACTGCTACACAACAGAAATAATAATAATACATGGAATTTATATAGCGCTCTATCTAATGACACTACTGTACTCCTGGTCTACAGATATTCATTTCGACAGGTCCTCCTAACTGTTTGTGAATCTGTCAGTACATTGGTAGATCTCAGAGGCTGTAGAGCAGTGATGAAGATATGACATTTTAAAACCTTCTCTTTTCATTTCTGACCGCGTTATCAATGCAAAGAGGTCTGATCTTGCCTAGCTCCGGGTCACGTTATGTTTGATATTGTTGGCTGTATTTCTGAACGATGTAACAGCTCTCTGAGTTGCAGCAAGAGCGTGTCCTTGATCACCTTTTTTTTTTTTAACTTGTGTGAAAATATGTGCTTGTTAAAACCTGTGTCTAGAACTTAGTGGTTGTAAGATGGTTTGTTTTTTGGTTGAAATTTTTTAGCAGAAGTTGTTTTTAGTTAGGTTTTTTTTGTTTGGTTGGGGCTGTTAGGATATTTTGTGATGTCTAGTTCTTTTGTTGTAAATTTTCTGATGGTTTTAGGGTTTTCCTTTTTTCATATTATTATTCGTTGCTTTTGCTTGTCACAATAGTGTACAGAGAAACTGTGGTTAATGATTGTTTTTCTGCAGTCTGGCGTCAGTGCAAATCCAGTGTGCTTCAATTGTCTTTCCCCGCCAGAAATAGTTGTGGGCAAATCTCAGCAAGGAAGGGAGACCAAGTTTCTGTAGACACACCACTGTCAGTCACTGCTAGTCCATTCTGACAGACTGAGTAAAAATAGAAGGCTGAACATTCTTTTTCAGAAGTATGTTTTCATGAGTTTAAACTTTGTTTTCTTGCAAGGTTTTTTTTTATACTTGTTATGGATGTGGAGTACCTGACTTACAGTGGTCTTATGCACACATCTACAAACATGTACATGTATGTAAATACACACACACATAAGCATGCATACATACATGACACATACAATAGTACACACACTTGCACACACACACACACACACACACACACACTCTCTCTCTCTCTCTCTCTGTACAAACTGCTTAATTTTTTCTTTATTTTTTTTTTTTCCTTTTGTCTTCTGCTGACAAGAGTGATGACTATGAGGGGCAGACTGTGAAGGACTGTTGTGTGTGTGTGTATCATCATGGATGAGTCAGAATGCTGCTTGTTTGCGTCACGTGTTCCCGTACCGTGTTATCAGAGTTTAGTTTGTGGTTGGATAGGCATGCACGGATGTTGGTATTTGTTCACCTTCAGTTTCGGCTTTCATCGTTTTCACAAAGGCAGCTGTAACGTAGTGTAGTGAAGTGATGGTGTTTTGTTACCCAAAACAGTAGGATATGTTGTCATTTTCAGTTTTTGTCTGGTATGTATCGAACATCGTTCTTTTTTGACTCGTGTGGGCAGAAACAAGATGGTAAAGAGTGACGAAATCTCGAAATGTGTTATCATGAATTTGACATTGTATCAACCAAGATGTTGGACAAAAATCATCAATGATCAAATGTTGTTTCCATGTACATTCGTAATTCTAAGATGCATTTTGTCTAAGAGGCAAGAGAAGAGATGACATCAAGCAGGTTCATTGTAAGAGGAATTCAGAAAAAGCCTTGAATGTATTTTGTTAGACTGCCGAAAACTGTCATTTGCTTGAGGTTATATTGGATTTAGGAGTCGAGATTCCATAAGACTAAGGGTGGGGTTTTCTATGTTTGAGGTTGTTGGGTTTTGTTTGTTTTTTTGGAGGGGGGGATGGAGTTTGTTTTTTTTTGGGGGGGATGACTTTGGATTTGGGGGGGGGGGGGGGGGGGATGGGTATGGTTCCCAATATTTTGGGTGTGATTTTTTTCAGACTAGATATGCAAATGATATATATTTTAAGTGTACATAACTCTTCCTTTTCTTTTTTGTAAACTCCACCTGACCAAAAAGAAGGAAAAAAAGTGAATTTTTTTGCATGTGATAAAAAATTATATTAAAAAAAACACTAAAAGGAGGAAGAAATTGAGTTATGTGTTTATTCATTTTCTTTAATTGCACACCACATACTGCGATAGCAGATATTTCTGCATGCAATTCATGTCGCTCTCCCCAGGGAGAGCGCTTTGCAGCACTATTCCAGAATTCTGAAAGGCAGAACTCTCTTGTTGCTGCGAGTTCTTTTTCATGGGCAGTATCACATTGTCTGTGTATGGCAGTATAGAGTTTTCTCATTTTCTGTGCATAGCAGGAAGGGATGTGATAGCTCAGTGGTCAGAGCACTTGCTTTCCCCCAGTCAAGTTAAGCAGCATCGAGCATGGTTGCCAATTGGATGGGTGACGTTAGTGCGCCTTGGCTTCAGTACAGTCCCCCAGTTCACCCAGCTGTAAGTGGGTACTGCCCTCTTCAAAGTCAGGGAAGGTAAAGCAGTGAGGGAGAGCAGGTAGGCACCGCCCTCAATATGCTGGCTCCTAGAGAAACTGAGATCTCTGATGCCTCACTCCCCTACAACCACATAGGTTATGGGACACCTTTGCCTTTTTATGTACAGCAGTATATAATGTACTCAAAGTCAAGCATTTGATCGAAAGCTGGTAATTAAATATGATGATAGTGGTAAGTAGCCAGGAGCAAGAGGTAGATGATATTCAAAAATACAAATGAGCATTTAAATAATTATGATAAATATGTTTGTTTTAGAGGGGTTAGTCAAAAGTACTCTGCTTTACTCTAGAATGAAGTGAAGAAATCTTAGGGGTAGTTGACAAATTAAGAGGGGCTTTAATGGGGGGTTTTGTACGTGATAGGTTATATCTGCATCTTCATTAAGTGTGGTAAATGAATGACATGAATTAATCAAGACATTGTGTTCATTTTGATGAAGACTTCATGTTATGTGCTTGTAAACAATTCAACATTTTGTGCTGATGATATGGTTTTTATGTCGGGGATTTTATATCTTAAGTATGTGACATGCTGCGTAACACTCGGTAATATTTATTTTTATTGTCAGGTGTGTGCATGCGTGTGTGTGTGTGTGTGTGTGTTCATTTTGTCATTTGTATGAGGAAATTCAGATTCCATTCATCATGCTTTGGTTTTTCATTTTGCAGATGTTTGAATATATTGGAGCTGTTATCATGATTGAAGAAAAGCACAAGTTTTCATTTTCTTTTGTCAAGTTTGGGTGTGGGTAAGAGAAATGTGTGTTGTGTCACTATGTATTTGACTTTTGTGTGTCACTAAGTGGGGAGGGGGGTGGGGGACAACAGAGAGGGAGAGAGTTGGAATGTGAGAGAGATTGAGAGAGACTGCATGTGAAATCAAGCACGTGCATAAGCACACACACACACACACACACACATTCATAAGAAAGATACATCCAAACACATGCAAAGTGAAAATACTAAACAGTATTGTATTCACAATATTATTCAAATAAAATACAATAACAAATGAGAATAACACAGACACAGACAACTGAAATCTGATATTTGCAGGTTGGTAGTATTCTCTACTGAGAGAATTTACAACGCTGCACAACATTAGATCCACTTTATTGTCGTTATTGCTATCCAACCATCGCCACTGGCAATGTCACCAAATTAACTGTCATTTGACAAAAAGAAATGTAACTAATGCTATACATTTCAGTACAATATTTGTTTAAAATAAAGGCTATGATTTTATGATTAATATCTTTTGCACAGTTTTTTTTTTTTTTTAAATCAAGTGTCTGTTAAGGTGCAGTGAAAAATCTTTTTTTTTATATAAAGATACAGACTGGGAGATGTGTGCACTTTCACACACATATTTTCCTTTTATTATTTATTGCCAGTTTTATTTATCAATGAGTTAGTTTTGCAATGCTGCAAAGAAAATAGTCAATATGCCAAACAATGGTTACACTGTGCATGCTAGATATGCTGCATAATTAAAAAAATAGTTAAATTTTATTTTTAAATCTACGGCAATGTTTCCAGCTCCGTTAAGAGTATGGAATGTACTGATCATTGTTTTGAAGGAAGCACAAATCAAAACAACTGTGAACAAATATTTCAATTAAAGAAAAAAAGAAATAAAAACAAACATTCATAAACCTTGTCTCATATCAACTTATCAGATGTGCACCACACTTTACACAGTATTCTGATTTGTTTTTGACTCGAGGTGACAAATATTCTGGAGGGGAGAAAAAAAATGGAGGAGTACCACATTATTGCTCTGCAGGACACAACAACAAAGACGCCAACAAAATATTGCTTACGCACAATATCAGCAGCCATAAGTAATGCACATCTCCATGAACGTGGTCGACATTTCAAAACTAAGTGAAATGCAACAAAAATGGACCCAGTCACCGCCACAAGCAAACCACTCACAACCTCTCCAAACTAAACTGACAAAACCTCCATTCACTGCCATTTTTTCTGGATTTTTTATTTCCCTTTTCTTTATTTTAGCCCCAAATTCCAAAAAGACTCACTGAGCTCCTGTACTGAAACTTCAAAAGCAAATGTCTTGAGCAAATTACACTTCTCTGCTCCCTGAGAGCAAACTGAACAAGGTAAAGCCCACCCTTTCCAGGTACCAGTATTTGATTTAACTTGTGCACTATGCACGTGTTCACACACAGAACTCTGGTTTTGAGTGTACGATGGCAGAACCAAGGTTTCAAGGGAAAGTCCTGCCCTGCAGAGCGGTGAAAACTCCAAGTTATCCTGTCGGATTCTGTTTGAAATGGGGGGGGGGGGTCCTTGATGGAGGGCAAATAGTCGCAGACACAAAATCTCGCCACAGATCAACCTAAAAGCTCTATCTACAAAACAAGATTTCCTCCCAATTGTTCGTCCCCAAATTTTACCACCCTGTTATTCTCACACTCGTACACCTTCGCCCCCTCCCTACCCTTATGTTTTATAGTGTGTGTAAGAAAGAGACAGTGACAAAATTCCCTGATGTTTGACATCAGTAAATCTTACACCATTCCATTCAGTCCTAAGCGACAAGTATTCGAAAGTATTTTGATCAAACCAATATAACTTGGTAGCATTTTGAACACACACTTACACACACACACACAAGCTTCACACAAGTAACTTGGCTCTCTGGGCTTATTTTCCACTTGCCAGCATATGCAACAGGAATGTTTGGCTTAGTTTGGAATGTAGCGCTCACAGTTTTTTTTATAACTACACGACACAAAGATGCAACCATTTGCCACACTGGCAAACACAAAATAACACAGATTGGTCTTTCACCTTCCCCATTCACTCTTCTCACCTTTCCAAACTGTTCAGTAACGACAAAAAACCCACATCGCCATGCAATGGATGGCAATACATGACTGTTTAAACAAGGCTTACTCCTCACAGGGAACAAAAAACAACAAACTATTTTCAACACTTAGTACCATCTGTTGGCTTCCATTTTGGCCAATAAGCACAGAAAAACTTGTAAGACTGTTGACAAGACAATCAGAACAGTACACACACACTTGCACCTGCACACTCACACACCCTTTGGTAAAAGTAAAAAAACTAAAAAAAACACTCACTCACTTGCACACATATACACAGAAGAGTAGGCCACTGTGTGCCGGTAAGGACGGATGACAAAATTTACAAAACCGCATACACTCAGGGACTGGATGTAAAAAAGCACATGAGTGCTTATTCCATTATCCTCAAAATAAAAGATTTATTAAAAAAACAACATACAACACATGCATACACCTACACACACATAGAGGCATATTTTCAGCTTGTAAGCAAATAATCTGAATACATACAGAAACAGCAGCAGATGGGTTTTTTTAAAGTGCAAAAATGATCATTTGAAGCCTGGAATGCCTTTTGGTTTGAATACTTAACACACAAAACAACAACAACAAAAAACACAACATGAAAAGAAAACTTTCAAAAAGCAAACTGCCTTCGATATGAACACACACACACAAACCCAACCCCACCCTGATACTTACAATACTAGATAAGCCCTAACTTCTCTTCTAAGTGTCTTCTCCATCAAATACAGGATGAAGGCTAAAAATCATACAAAATGAGACAAATTTAGAGGAGATACACAAGTATCGCATACTCCTTTTTCCTTTTTCTTCAGGATTTTTATGCTTACTGGTCATTCCTGCCATTGTTTTCCTTTAAAAAAAACAACAACAAAAACCCTCCCCCCCCCCCCCCCCCTTCATTTTTTATCTTTTCCATGCCACAACAGCGTGGGGAATATTCCATAGAGTCTGCTCCATATCTCCTCTCTTCTCGCCCTGAACCTCATCGGAAGTCAATGGGGCACTGCATTGCACTGAGTTTTTCAGGGAGTATGTCATGAGCAACTTGAACCTGGCGGAGCCCATCCCTCTCCACGTACAGGGTGCATGCTTGGTATGTTTGTGTTTCCATACCCCATTGAATGCCGACACAAATCACAGGAACTTGGACATACACGTAAGATCCTCTGCCGGCATATACACACAAAGGGAATTCAGCGAACATGCAGTTAGCATTTGTCTCCCCTATTGCCAATGAAGCAAAGGTGCAGGTTTCGTCTGACTAGTATTGGTAACACTGGATTTTAACAGTTTTCTTTTCAACACCTTACAACTAGCAATGCCCCACACACTTGGTTCTCGCTTACTGTATCTTAGATATAATAACAGGCCACCCCCATCCCCCCTCCCCCCCCCAACAAAAACAAATTCAAAACGAAACAATCCCACTCTTATCAGCTTTTGGTTAGATACTGGAATTCCAAGTCCATATATAAGAGGTATGTGCAATATATTTCAGCAATATATAACATCTGCAAGCAGTTAAAAATACTTCCATATAATTGGCTACACACACAAATTAGGTATAGCTGATATCGGACTTCGTGGTTTCATTGTTCGGATGCATGTGAATGGGGGAGAGGGTGAGGGGGGAGTGTGCTTGTGTATGTCACACCCATTTGTCATAGCTGTTCCTTATCATGAACTCCAACAATTTGCATTGATATTATTTCAACATGCAAAATAGTCCTCATATCTTATTATGCATTTTCCAGCAGTATTTAACTTTTAAAAAAAAAAGAAGAAAAAAAAAAAGGTCAGGAGTGAAATGGCAACTTCCAATCCGGAAGCTTAGAGTTTATATCACAAGACACCTGAGCATGAACATCAGCATGCACCTGCACACACACACAACACACACACACACACACACACACACACACACACACACACAGAGTTCCTATTCCTGGCAGGGGGGGGAAGGCCACAGCAGAAGGGCATCCAAAGCTGATGATGTGGATGTGGACAGCACTCCTCAGTGTCAGAAGTGAAGGACCAAACACTTGCTAGAGAAGGGGGGGGGGGGGGGGGGCAGCCTTCTTCTCTGAGGGCAGGGACAGGATACCCTAATGGTTAAAGTGATGACCTGATGACCATTGTGCTTGTGATTTGATGACTCAGGTTCAAATCCCGTTCAAGAGGATTTTTCTTCCAGAGTTAACATCAGTGCCAACTCCACTTCCCTCAAAAGTCCTTCGGATGAGACTATAAACCGAGGCCATGTATGCAAACACACACAGAACATCTTGCGCACACTTTAAAACCTGTTCTGCTTTTCGGAAGAGTATGCCATTGTGTGCTAGTGGGAACAGATGACAAAATGTACAAAACTGCGTACACACAGGGACTGGGTGTAAAAAAAAAGCATGTGAGAGCTTATTCCAATATCCTCAAAATAAAAGAATAAAAAAAAAACGAAAAAGAACAAAAGACCTTCTGCTGTCCTCCTCCTCCTCCAGTTTCTTTCTTCATGTGCACAAAACAAACTGCTACAGACGACCTAGGGACAAGCAAAGCAGAGCTCTTGCATGTGAGCACTTTGATTTAATTCTCCAATTTTACAACCATAGTAAATAATTCAACAGTCGGACGGATATTTGGCAAACTTCATCATGGATAAAGTTGAGCATTTTGGGGGACCATTTTGGGTTTGCTTTTTTTTGGGGGGGTTAACAAAAGAAAATAAACAAAAAATTTTAAAAGCCGATGGTTAGATACATCACTGCTAAGTCAAAATTCAAGCCATTTATCATTCAAATACTTTACAATGTAAACTATCAACCTTCTTGAATTTGCATATGCTAATGAAAACTTCTTTCTAGTACATCACAACATGTGATTTTGTTTTCTCTTTTTTTTATTGGCCTGTTTATATACATGTGGCACCATAGAGTGACTCTCACCCCATCCCATACCCAGGGTAAAGCAACACACTGAGTGTGTCTATAACAAAGCACAACTTGGTGCACAACGTAGGTACCTCAGGATAGGATTGGTTCACAGGGAGGAAGGGGGGGCGGCTGTGGCCGGTATTGGCCAACTGAATATACAGAAGTGCCTTCTGGCCATCAGAAGAGGCCAGAACAAGTGCAAAAGGGCATTGCAACTAACCATTTGTCCAAACTCGATAATCCTACACCAAAAGTGTACGAAAAAGAGCCCTTGTCATTAAAAAGAATCGACAATGAAAGATTGTGTATAAACTATCAACAAAACATTTGAGCAATCTTTGGGGGTGTTTTTTCATGGACGGGAATAATCACTGACTTTCATCAGAAATCACTGTACTGATACACTGAGTTCAATCATTACAAGGCTAAATGAGAATATAGGGGAAACACACACAAGCACGCATGCACACACACACACACAGAATGTTGAGGAATTACAGAATGAAACCCAAGTCTGGTTATGATTGGGACAGCTTTCAGTTTAAGAACTCATCTGTACTGCCATTCCAAACTTTATCATTTCTGTTGCGTATCACCTCATAATGTTTGATGCCTACAAATCTGTCATTACTGCAGGTGCTGATTCATCATGCTTACTGATGGTATTGAACAGTTTGTATAATGGAAAAATAATAACCAAAAAGATTGCTTCACCCTTCCATTTTTTTTCTCTTTTTTTTTTTGAAGGGGCAGGAGAGTGGAGAGGGGGTGAGAGTGAGGGTGTGTTTGATCTTACCCATCATTTTTCAGTGCTTTGTCAACTTATGGATCAGTGTAACATTCTGAAGTTTATTGGTTATAATTTTTTTTTTCCACTCTTGTTTGTGTGTGTTTGTGTGTGTGTGTGTGTGTGTGTGTGTGTGTGTGTGTGTGTGTGTGTGTGTGTGTGTGTGTGTGTGTGTGTGATATGGCTTCCTCTCCTCTCCCACACCCTCTCTCTCTAACACTGCCCCCCCCCCCCCCCCCCCCCCAACCTCACACACACCTTTGAGTTTTGAACTAGACCCCATTTCAATAAAGTGATGACAAAAACTATGAACTACATTCTCAATTGTCTATCAGCTGCATCTTCTACACTTTACTACAATTTAATTACCTATTTTCCCCCTTTTCTGCCCTTTTATTTAACTGTACTTATCTCTGATTTTTAAGTGCACACGCACACGCACAAACACACACACACACTACACATACACACACACACACACACACACACACACACACACAACACACACACACACACACACACACACACACACACACACACACACCACACGCACATATATATGTATTATGGATACAACACAACCATTTTTTCTTGCATGTAAACAACAAAAAAAGCAGAAAAAAGAGAACTTGCACAAGTTTAAAGCTTTCCCCCTCCGTTTAATCTGTTGCCTCCTCACACAAATAATAAACAAGTTACCAATTATTTATTCCCTCCAAACATGAATCTATCTTTAACTTTGAATACTGTTCCAGAAAAAAGGACCCAAAATGAGCAACAAATAACAAAATAAACAGCATTATGAACATTACAGCTGTATGTACACTCTACATACAACATTTAGCCAAGAGTACACAAACAGAAAATGGGTATCTAACCATCCATGTAAGTTTCAACAATGTGCCATTGACAGTGACATAGTTTTGTGACTCGAAAAATGACTGGACGCCTTGATACACAGAATGAGAGAGAGGAGAGAGAGAGAGAGAGAGAGAGAGAGAGAGAGAGAGAGAGAGAGAGAGAGAGAGAGAGGAGAGAGAGAAGAGAGAGAGAGAGAGAGAGAGAGAGAGAGAGAGAGAGAGAGAGAGAGAGAGGAGAGAGAGAGAGGGAGAGAGAGAGAGAGAGAGAGAGAGAGAGAGAGAGAGGAGGAGAGAGAGAGAGAGAGAGAGAGAGAGAGAGAGAGAGAGAGAGAGAGAGGGAAGGAAAGAGAAAGAGGAAGAGAGAGAAAAAAGAAAAAAACCGGCACATAATACTTTTGGAGAAGCCGACAACTCTACACAGAACGAACAAAAGACATTGAGAACTGTACACTGGATATGCAGCACACACAACGACCCCAATGCAAATCTCGAGGTAACACCAAGAATATCACCCAGCTCAAGCAGACAGCAGTAATGGCACCATTACTCGTGTCCAAGTCCTTGGTTGCTCTGTCTTTGTGAGTCAGTCAGGAAGAAGGAAAAAAAACAAAAGGTGACACCACACGCAGCAGAAGTGGCAGCAGTAGCACTGACAGGGCTGCCCATGCACTCCCTTCTCTTTCACAGCACCAGAAAACCAGTCCACTCATGGGAAAATCCAGCCGTTCCACATCCTCACGACACCTCAGCTTTGTTCCTGCCTTCCATCCCTCATGGCTTCGACAGCTTGCGAGTCCCTCTGGAAAAATGCGTGAAAAGATTTAACAGAACACAGTAAGACAACACTGACAATCTGACTGATGTGGAAGTTGGGGGGAGGGAGGTTTGTTTTTTGATTGATGTAGAGTTGGGGGCTTTTTTGTTTGTTTACTGGTTTTTTTAATTGATGTGGGAGTCGGTATTGGCCAGAATTCATTGTGCAGACTGATGCAATGCATCACAGCAACTGGTTAGTTTCAATGCTGACCGACTCACTAAACAAAAGCCTGCTTCTCTGAAATAGGCATCTTCTAGTCTGTCATTTTAATGCGCACCTAGTGATAATAACATCTTTGATATTTTTCAAAATTGCAGGTTTTGAAAATATTGGTAACATGACAAGATTTATCAGATTTGAAGAGCTTATCTACTGACCACAAACACATTGCAACCTGTAAAATACAAAGTATTTCACTCAATAAACCACCACTTAGTTTTGGTTCTGATGCAAATTCCAGCCAACTACATCAAGAGCTTTTACAGTTGCTCTTACTATCCCCCCCTCCCCCATCCCCCCGATCCCTATTGATGCATCAGATTTGACTCTTGCAATGCCAGAAAAAAGAGAGTAGTTTTGCACTCACCGACCAGCAACAGCCTGTGCATTGCCAGTGCTCACTCTTTGCTTCACCCCACGGCTTGAGGAGGGCTCTGCAAAATAAACAGAACAAAACCAGTAAAAATATCACTCAACTGTCACAACTCACCAACCCCAATCCCATCCAACCCCTTTGTTTATAACCCTGCTGACTACAGAGGCCACATCCAAGTTGCCGCATCGTCAATGCTTGGATGAAAAGAGTGCAACCAAATACAGATTAAAACATGACCGAAGCCAACTCTTCTGCTGTTCCTTGTACCCACACCCCTAGCTGACCATAACGGTCAAACCAGGATGGTCACTGCAGTGTGAAAGAACCACATACGTGACACTGGGGCAAGGGACAAAACCAATATCTGAGACTTCAAAAACAGCTATGTTTAATATGATAACCCCCCATCCCCACCCCACCTATGTCATGTTAAAATTCATATCAGACACAGAGTGCCACATTCTCTCAACAACTTTCTTCATGTCCTCCTCGGGTGATCAACTCTCCTGACTTCAGCTCCTGGTCTCTGACTTCTTCACCTGACTCCCCCTTAACTCCTGGAGAAGTCAAAGTCAAAGTCAAAGTTGTACCTCCAGGAGTCAGGCTGTGTGTTGGGGGCAAGCTGATTCTAGCACAGCCCATCCTCCCTCTTATACCTGACAGCATGAAGGCAACCCACGAGTCAAAATTCATGGTGGATTTTTTCCTGGTTACATGACAGGACAGATGAAAAGGTACCATGTCCATTATTCTGTAACCAAACCAGTCTGTCCAGGCACAGTGATGTATTGGTCTACATACAAACTGTAGCACAAATCTCATTTTCCCTTCACATAAAACCAGTTATGCTATTCATCACACGAATGTAAACACACACACTTACCAACATTTCCTTTCACAACTTGATCCAAAATTACAAATGCTTAAGGTTCGTTTTAAAAACTGAGTGAACAAGGGGAAACAACCATAAGTGTATGAGCTCAGAAAGCAATATCCACAATGTCCACACACACACACACACACACACACACACACACACACACACACACACACACACACACACACCACACAACACACACACACACACACACACACACACACACACACACACAAGCACATACACTCTTTTCTTGCTGTTGTTTGGGCATTCCCCAGTTTAACACCCTGGGAGTCACCCACAATACACTCTCTGTCTCACTCACTCATCCCACCTGGGAATCACTGTCAGATAGTAAGTGCACACTGGATGACAAGTTTGTGTATATATATAGCTGTTGTCCAATATGTCACATAAAGGCAGCCATACTCCAACAGCAGAGGATACACTATAGATCAATTTACAGATACTTCCATACAATCGCTGGCTAAGAAACTCAAAGCATCATACAATATACATTTTCATGTAAACGCAAGTGTGTAAATCTCATAGCTTGATACATATACATTCTCAAATACTATGTAAGCATATATATTCTGAGCACACTACGTTTACTTTATATATAACTATGTATCTATAACTATATATATATATATATATATATATATATTGACAGCAGCATGCCTACTCACAGCCCCGACAGTTTACATACAGTAGTAACTAGAATACATTACACCCAAACACAAGCAGGCACAATACAATCATTTTATATTAGCAAGGTTAAGCTGTTCTGAAAAATCCTGTAACAGATTTGGTGTACAAAAAGTAAACAGACTAACCTGTCTCTACCAAGCATACATAACACACAAAAAACAGCCCTCTCCTACTTCAGTTGATGTGGAACAGAACATTAAAAACAAATATTTTTTTTAAAAAAACTACAGAAATGACAACAGTACCAACTGTAATAGCAACTATGGAGATAAAAATGAAAAATGTGTGCATGCGTGCATGCAAGTGTGTGTGCGTGAGTGTGTGTGTGTGAGTGTGCCTGTGTGCTTGCATGTGTTCATACATTAAATTCTCAAATCTCTAGTATTTTCAAAGCACAAAAATACTTATACGAAAATAAAAACTTGCATCCTTTATGCACGACTGACATCAAAGGCTATCAAACAAAGAAACTATGACTTTAAAAACTGAATCTCTCTTACAAAAAAAAAAGAGAGAGATATAAATATATAAATACATACATACATACAGACAGAGAGACAGACAGACAGACAGACAGAGGGAGAGAGAGAGACAGACACAGACACAGAGATACACAGACAGACACACAGACAGACACAGACAGACAGAGGCAGAGACAGACAGAGACAGACAACTTTAGAGTGCTTTACTCTGAAGTAGCCCAATGCACTGAGATACAACAACACAGACATAAATCTAACAAAATAAACAACGATCGGATGACAGGAAAATGCCATCATAATTAACAATTCAACAAGCAGACATTAGTACAAAATCCCAACAGTGAAAAACTATTGCAGAGCCTCCTCAGAATAAAATAAGAAACCTGCAAAACCGTAACCTGAAAGCTTCACCCTTGAGCTGGTTTCGCGACAAACGATGAGCAAATTCATAGTTCAAAATATCATGTGGACTAATTTTTTTTTTTTTTTACAAAGCAAGCAAAGCAGACATGGGGCTGTGGACAGGACAGCATAAGATGTCAGGCAGTGGGGTAAGGATACAGGATTGCACAAATGCTACAAGTTTTTTTACACTTCAAGATTGGTTTTCTTCAGTTTTCCTTGGAGGCAAAGTACGTCCACTCTCATTCCTCGCTTGACAGAAGATCACAGCAGGATAAAAACATGTGACCCTAACCTTTATGTTGCAGATGGTACAGTTGTGTGAGAGCCTGGATGACCACAGAATGTTGCAGTTATGCGACAAAACTGGGGTGCTATTCATTTATACATTGCTCTCATATTAGGGGGAGGGCAGCTTAGGACAAATGGAAAACATGTCACCAAAAATTCCTTGCAATTATTCGACTCCATTTGGTTACAAAACAAGAACAACTGAATAGCACACACATTTCATGTCTCTAGATACCATTTTCTTACTGCTTTTTCATGTGCGAGAAGACGCACTGGGAGAGAATGGGTCAAAGGCCCACACATATCTCTGATCTATTTTTAGCATCAAAGCACACCTCAGGGGAGGAAGGATGGTAATTCTACATGTAAAGCACATAGGCTTTGCCACTAAGGCTGCAGAGTTACTGGTCAGCAGTATTCTGTCCACGGAGGTTGCTCTCACTAACTGTCATCTCCATCTGCAAGTCTTTTCAGCCAACCTGACTTCAAATAAAATATCAACAAAAAAAGAAGAAAATGACAGTCTTTGTTAGGTTGTGAGAATGAATCATAACAAAACAGAAACAGCAGAACCTTACCTACTTCAAGCTGGCTGATGAAGACTCGTTAAGATCAAAGTAAAAGGGAACAAATCATGAATCGCCACGGAATTTGTTGCCATTTTGGCAACAGGCTTGCCACCATATTGGCACTAATGCATGTTTATTACCATTTTGCCAATATGCTTGCTCTATAATCTATTAGCGTTGAAAAATAAGGAGTAAAGAGCCTTAACTTACACAAAATTAACCCTCTTAGTCCCGAACCAGGATTTGCCAGGATTAAATAATTGCCCCCCTGAATCGTGAACCGGGATTTGCCAGGATTTACACACAGTAGATCTCCATCATGCAGTGACCATCACTAATTACTACCACATGTCAAAGCTCTATCGCGCTAGAAGCACAGGCCCTGCTGAGAGTCTGGAGGTAATTATAGCTGCTGGTATGTACTTAGAAGGAGGAAAAGGTGAGCGAGCATGTGTGCCTGACCTGATTCTGTGATGGAATGCGAAATCTAGGGGCAGTTTGTGTTCAGAGAATCCGAATGCAAGAGGGTTAAGTCTCCTACTCTTAATTTTTCACTTTTGCCAAAGCCCTTGACTACTTAGAATGCATGACGGATGTGCAACCAAAACATAAAATCTATTTTTAGAGCAAAAAACAAAAAAAGACAGACACAAACTCTCCAGAAGAAAGCATTTTGACAGGTTTCAGGGGATGCTGCGACCCCTGGTGGTCTAAATGTAGTCAAGAGGTGAATTTTATGCGCCATACAATGCTGCAGCTATGTTATTTTGTGCATGGTGACTAGGCCATGTTTTGCACTATGGTGAAATACACATCCTTATCTCCTTTGTTTAAACTGTTGAAAAACTGCCACAGTACACTTTGTCGGAGATTGTTTTTCCTTTCATTTGAAATGGTACAATCAGACAGCTTTACCTAAGTTTTCTGAATAATTCAGATTTAGAAATTAAGAGAGTGTGTGTGTGTGTGTGGCAGGGAGGGGGGGAGGGGGGGGGGGGAATTCTATCCATGCATAAAAAGATCAGACCTGTTCATGCTGTAAGCAAAATGAAGACAAAACTTAACACTGAATAACACTGGACAAGAGAGATAAACTAAAGCATTATTCATTTGAACATTTAAAAAAAAAATTTAATCTTAATAAAAAAAATAATAAAAAAAACTTATTTCTTTAAAAGGGTGGCAGTAATTTTGTGGACAATTTTGAGCAAAAGTATCAGACAATTAATCACTGCACACACAGCAACACGCATGTTTCAGGAGACACGAACAACTCACACACCAAGATCAGATCAACACTCATCCATGTTCTTCACTGCTTGAGGAGGGACACAGGCTTGTAAATTTACCAAAAATATCAAATTTAGACAAAATCCAAAAATGATGAATTTTATTAGATTATGATAAAAAAAAAAAAAGTTTGGCCAAAATTACAAACCCATGTCCCACAACAAACATTCAACATAATTATCAGAATTAGAACAACAACCGTTAACCAGTGCAGGTACTAAACTACTACTGCTGCAAACAAAACTTGCAAACACACACACACACACACACACACACACACACACACACACACACACACACACACACACACACACATACACACACACACAACACACACATATACAAAAACCTAAACCCTCCACAGTATGATAAGTCATCATCAGCATCACTGCGTGCACATGACGTTACAAAACAAAGCCCAGACAAGTCGGTCGGCACACAAGCCTGGTTAGGGTGGAAAGGCAGGAAAGATTAAGCATTGCTGCACTGCACCAAAACAAAAAAAAGAAAAAAAGATTCCAGTACCACTGCTGGTACTACTGGCACTGCCCAAAGAACCTCGCCGCGCTGTGGTGAAACTGGGGAGATTGCCCGCTGATCCTTTCCTGAGGTTTCGTTTCAAGCAGGGGCAAGACGAGTGTAGACGGAGTTTAAAAAAAAAAAAAGGGATGAAAATTACTCCAATGATTCTTGACAATGATCAACACAAAGTTTGTTGTGTTTTGGGTGGGGGTTTTTTGTTATTTTTACAGTAACCAACATTATATCCAGGCTATCCTTCACTATTTTGAAATGAAAAAAACTATGGGTTTTACCTGGTCTCACAGAAATTTTAATTCTTAAAAAAATACATGAACTTATGCTTAAACTTTCAAGCATTAAATTTAGTATTACAAATTTACTTTAGAATCAGCTGAAATTGCTATCAACTATTTGTCTTTAAACAACTACAGATCAAAGATGCCAATATCTTGTGAACACATTTTATGAATGAAGAATCTTCAAGACATACCATGCATTTGCACAAATTTTTCTTTCCTCAAAACTGACATCATCTAGTTTACTTCTGAATATCAGGATTCCCTCATCTGCACATGGTTCATACATTACAGCATCAGTCGATTTCACAGAATAATGTTCGGTACATATTCTTCAGCCTATCCATTTTGATCAGAGACATGAGTTTACTCTCTACAATTCAACATACATGTTTCAACAGTTCTATTCAGTGAAGGCAAAGCAGTCAACAGTCTAATAAGCTATGGGTAATCTAAACTGAACATAGTCCCATGTCACCCATGTTATAGTTTGTATTTTCAGTTAAAAACAACCCTTTAATGTTAAAAAAAATCCTATCTTCTAGTTTCTCTTCTTCAGTTCATGGAGCAAATGGAAGAAGAAAGTTATTTCATGGATCAACATTTCAGAATGGCTTTAAGTATCTATGATCAAATGAAGTCGTGCACATGTTTTTTCAAACTGATATAGATTGAGCTGTTTGGTTTCAAAACTGGTAAAGCTGTTGCCATCTTCTTTGTGAACAAATCAAGAAGATTTTTCCAAAAATACAGAATCTTTTTGTTCCAAAAAAGTCAAGTTTTGCCTGATGCATTTGTCATGAAATAATTTCTGCACTGAAACTTTGTTGCTTGCTTGCTTAAATCTTGCTTTTTCAAAGGCAAACCTGTCAAAATCTTGTGCACTTTGTATTAGAAACAGCAGGCTGAAGCCTACTATGCCTTACTGAGCATGCAAAAAGGAGGACGCAAAAGAAGCAACTATTTTTACTGCAAGATGCTCAACCTCTCCTCAACTCCTGCTGAAGCTTTGTTCACACAGATTTGAATGTTTCCTTGGAAAAGGCGGCATGATTTCCTCCCCTAAAACGTAACATCCCGCTAGTTCCTAACAGGTTCTCTCTCTTCATCTGGCGCTCAACTAGCTCTGTCAACAGAAAACTTGTGTTTCCCTATCGCTGTGCTACGACCATCACCTCTGCTGAGTGTTTACAATGGAGGAGGGACTGGAGTTGTTTCCGGGGCGCTGGGCAGTGAGCGGTGTTTTGGCTTTGTTTGAACTAGAGCCGGCTGCTGCTGCTGCTGCTGCTGCCATGGAGGCTGAAAACAGTGCAAGAGAAGGAAGGCCTGTGAAGACAATCGGCACCTTTGCCCACACACATGGCACCTCCACACACAGGCGTTGACAGCTGAAAGGAAAACTCCTCAGGTATCACACATGGGTTAGCTCTCAGCATTTTTGGTTTGAGTTTTTCACATTTGAAATATAACTGTGCATTGTTATTAAACTGCTTCTAACATGAACCATACCAAAGCTGATCTGTGATAGGTCATAGTGTTCATAAAACAAGCCCCCGTGGTGTTGGTGTTGATTTTAATAAAGATCTTTTATGAAGAATTACCAAACAAATTTTAGAATACAAACCCATCAATCTTCAATGATCAAAATTCAAAAGAAATACCTATCAGGAGTTAAAAACATGACACTAAACAGCAGTTCTTTCTTACTTAGGTCAACCACAGTCATACACCCATGAATAGTGGCAAAAATACACCAGTCTGATAAAAGACAAACACTTCAAAGAAATAAAAACATCTGAAAACTGCTCTATGGGCAAATAACACTGGAGAACATATCCTGTGCCCTTCCAATATCATACCTAGACAAGCATGAAATGCTGTACAGGGTGAATTTTCAGAGGGTACAGGTCTGGAAATATCCAATAGAGGACATCCATGCACACACCTGGATTTCACCAGAACACTTGAACACGTACAGTAAGTTAACACTTTTCAACACAATCAATGCCATCACCATGGACACAACTGAAGATATTTTTATCTCACATGCTTTAGCCCGAGCTTTACTGATTCATCACACATCCAGGAAAACCTTATCTATGTCTAAAGGTGCAAATGTCTAGAATTTGATAGATCAGGCTGGTGTCTCTTCCGTTTTGCTTCATCATGATAAAAGTTTGACAGGTAAGTCAGGAAAAGAACAAACAAAAAACTAACTACTTTATCAACACCAAATGCACACAACTAAACCAGAAATTATTTCAGAACAGTTTAAAACTGCATACACTAGCTTTGACATTGCTATGGTATACACAATATGTTGCTAATACACAACAACAAATACAAATCAAGCTAAATTATATGTGTTACAAATTAAACTATCTAAACAATATGCATGATATATCAGACTATCAAACTCAGTGGAACAATCTAAATAATATATATATGCACAACAAATCAGAAGGATTATGTGATAGCAGATGACAAACTACTGCTCATATTCCCATCCTCAAAAAAAAATCACATTTATATAATGGACTACATCAGCCCAAATATAGGTGATTTATATATCAACGACCACAACATTTAACGTCAATATTCTGCATACGCGCATAACCTTGCGAGTGTCTGCTTTTCATGCCCGTCAAAGTTTGCACAGCAGATAATCGAACCCACCACTTGGGTTGGCCCTGATCTTTAGTCCACGATGGCCAGTAAAGAACACAACAATAAAGTTAAAATATCTCGTCAAAATAAAAGGTTTATATTTCTTATTACCACTATCTTTTTTTTTTTTTCTTTTTTTTTTGGTTGGGGGGGGGGGGGGGGGAGAGTTTAGGGGAAAAATGTGTACTGCTTTCCTCCAATAAAAAGGGAGGAGGGGGAACTCTAATGTGTTCTCCCATGTAGCATTTACAGTGTGTGTATGTATGGATGTTTGTGGGTTGTGGGTGCATGTGTGTGTGTGTATGCAAATGCATGAATGTATGTGTGTGTGTGTGTGTGTGTGTGTGTGTACGAGAGGGCATATAAAGTGCACACGAGTCTGCGTATGTGAAGGTAAACACTGTCAACACAGCAGTGATCTTCCAAACCAATCTTTCACACCATCTCTTTCTTTCTTTTGTTTTCATTCTCCTCTCTCTCCCCTTCTTCTCTCTATACACTCTCTCCACACACACACACACACACACACACACACACACACACACACACACACACACACACACACACACACACACACATACACACACACACACACACACACACTTTCTTTCTCTCTCTCCTCCTCTCTAACACATCTCGCACACATATACACACACACACAGACTCATTCCTTTAACCACTCATTCATGTGTTAATCTCGTCACTCATTCATACATTTCATTTTATTCATTCATTCATTCAGTTACTCCATTCATTCATTCATCTAATCAAACATTCCTCCACATAGACCCAGCACATCGTTTTTGTCCTTTTCTGACCTTGTAAAGAAGAGACGGCAGTGCCTTGGGTTCCTCCTTTGGAATCTTTACGCCCCGTGGGAACCTCTGGCTTGGAGTTGTTGGGTGAGGGGCCTTTGCCAACAGCTGCAAACATCACAAGTCATCATTCTAAGACTCTGCACTGGGCACAACAGACTAAATCACCACATGTCCACAAAGCTGAAACTCGCTCCTTCTCCCCTGTGGTAAAGAAAACCAGACAGGTGAGCACATCCTTCAGAGGTGTACGCTATTCAGCGACCTGAGGAAGAAAGTGTGGCCAACGGAGATAACCCTACAGACCAAGCTGTATGGCCCACGAGAGGAGCTGGAAAGGACATGCCATTATTTTTCCCAGACATATCTGACGGTGTAAAGCGAACGAGAGAAGAAGAAGAAGATGAAGCTGCAAGCATCAAGGAACACATGACACACTTAACACACATCAACTTCTTCAATTTGTTCTTGCTGAGCATTCCTCAGCTTAACACACTGGGGGTCACCCAGAATAAGCACTCTGCCTCACTCACCCCATATGGGAATGACTGTGACTGACTGTAAGTACACACACTGGGGGAGACCTTTGCATGAATGGCTTACTAACATCATCATGTGGCAGCCATACTCTGACTTCAGAGGACTTTTTTTTTGGTTTTCCTTTCAAGGAGAATACGGGTTGTAATGCTAGGAGCTTGAAATGGATGGAGACAGTTTTTATGTTAAGTAACACTTCAAGACAAAAAAGACCAAAAAAAAGTCCCCAAAAAACAAACATATACAGACATAAACACCATTGTAACAGTTTTGATGTAACACTTCAACGTGCAACACCGTTTAACAGAAACCTTGGCACTTTGCTTAATTCATCAACAATGGACAAAGCCTTAGGTCTGGGCCAGATGCTTTTAAGTTCAAATACTTTCTTCTTTCTTCTCCGGATGGGGTTTTTTTCTTTTCCATTCCTGGGCTAGAGCTCTGAGGTTCAACAAAGGTAAGATTTTGTGTATGTGACCATTTTTATCCACTGTCAAGGTAGCTGCATTCTGACTTCAGAGAGTTCCTGAAGATAAACTCTTCTTCTTCTTCTTTGTCAAACACTGAGATAGCAACTTTTGTTGTCTCTCACATGAACAAAAAAGTGTTACGCTGCCATTCAGCACCTGACAAGTTGAGCCCAGTGCATCTGACTTTGGCATGGAAAAAAAAGGCAGGAGAATGGACCAAGAAGGCAGAAAACAGACAAGAAGGATGTGACAGGAAGAAAAAGAACTACTCAGAAACAAAGAGAGGGATAGAAACAGAATTTCCAGCAGAATTTCCACAGAATTTCCTTTATAGGTGCAGTATGTGTCGTGTGTGTGTGTGTGTGTGTGTGTGTGTGTGTGTGTGTGTGTGTTGTGTGTGTGTGGTGTGGTGTGGTGTGGTGTGGTGTGTGTGTGTGGTGTGGTGTGGTGTGGTGTGGTGTGGTGTGGTGTGGTGTGGTGTGGTGTGGTGTGGTGTGGTGTGGTGTGGTGTGTGTGTGTGTGTGTGTGTGTGTGTGTGTGTGTGTGTGTGTATGCATGTGTGTGTGCGTGCACGCGTGTAAATTTCAATTTGTGAAACCTTTTTGTGATCGGTGATGACATGTATAAGAAAGCATACACCGATTCCAAGCACTCAGACTCATTTTAACAAGAGACAGCACTACACCCATGAATTCCACATATTATCATCCTCATTATCACTACTCACAGGGCATTTTTCTCAGCATCTTGGGCATGTCCTTTTTGCCGGAGATGCTCTTCTTGTCTCCCCTGGAGGTGCGCTGCTCCTCCTCTTTGCGCTCCTTCTCCTCCAGGGCCAGCAGAGCTTTCTCCTCCTCCTCCTTCACCTGGTCGTCCACGTCGTCCTCAAAGTTCTTACGTCGCGACACCTGCCCAATACAGAGGGCCGTGTCACAGGATCGTATTGATTGCGCTCTTTCCTTTTCCTCCCCAGTAAGTGTGTGTGTGTTTTTTTATTTTTATTTTTTATTTTATTCTTTTATATTGAGGATAATGGAATAAGCACTCATATACTTTTTTACATCTAGTCCCCGTGTGCATGCAGTTTTTGTAAATCTTGTCATCTGTTCCCACTGGCACACAATGGCCTACTCTTCCAAAAGCGGAACAGGATTTAACGTGTGCGCAAGATACTCTGCGTACGTTCGCACACGGGGCCTCGGTTTTCAGTCTCATCCGAAGGACTTGTGGAGAGAGTGGAGTCAGCACTGATGTTAACTCCAGAGGAAAAATCCACTTGACTGGGAATTAAACTCGGGTCGTCAAATTGCCAGCGCAATGTTCTGACCACTAGGCTATCCCGTCCCCCTGGTGTGTGTGTGTGTGTGTGTGTGTGTGTGTGTGTGTGTGTGTGTGTGTGTTGTGTGTGTGTGTCTGTGTGTGATGTGGGAGGGGGGAGATATGTAGCTTTCTCCTCTCTCTCACTTTGTCCTTGTTTGTCTGTCTGTACATCACCAGAACAAAATAATGCAGGGAAAATGTCATATGATATACAAAATGAAAACCGGTTATAAGATTTGCTTGAGAAAAGGCAGGACAATGGACAGGGAAGGCAGAAAAGTAAGAGTGATAATAGAAAATTAAGAAAACAGACAGACACAAAAAGAGTAATAGAAAAGGGGAAATATGCAGCACAGAATTTCCAGGTGGGGTTGCTATCTATACTAAAAGAGCCCCTGACATCCCCAGGGGAAAAGTGTTCATCCACAGGGCCTCAGTTTACAGTCTCATTCGCAGGTCTTTCCAAAAAGTGGAGTCCATACTGATGATAACTCCAGGGAAAATCCCCTAGAACGAACGACTAGATGGTGATGTAAACCTGCACTGCTGCATCAACCACTGAAGGCTCTAACCACTAGGCTACCCTCCCCCCCCAATAATTAATCGGTTACTACACTGTGCTGTACTGAACTCACCATTGATTCCATTTGCACAGGGATCTGGTCCATCTCATCCACAGCCTGAAACAAGATGCATGCAGACAAAAATCATGATCATCAAAATAAACCCCTGACCGTCTGGAATCGGTTTGACTTCTCTTATTTCTGTTTTGAATTTTTGGAGGACTGAAAGAATATTAGAGCACTAACATGCAGAACTTTCAGAGTATCTTGTACAGCATGCATTGAAATCAAATGTGTAAATGATCGTTTTGGGGGGGGGGGGGGGGTTGTGAAAGTTGCTCGTGCACGCTCTATGCAATTCAAAATGCATCCAATGCAAAGGCATGCAGTTTATTCCATATGATAATAAACTTCAACCTTGTCTAAAGAGAAGCCGCCGCTGTAGTCTAGTGGTTAGGGCGTTGGACTCATAATCTAAAGGTTGCGGGTTCGATCCCAGCTTTCGGCTATGGCGTTGTGCCCTTGGAAAAGGCACTTTACGGCTATTTTCTCACCCCACCCAGGTGTAAAAAGGGTACTAACCTTGTGTTGGGGGTTAACCCTGCGATAGACTGGCGTCCTATCCAGGGGGGAGTCTATGACTCTCAGTCGCTTAACGCCACAGAAACCGGGATAAGCACCGGCCTGATGAGCCTTAGGCTCGGGATAGACTTTAACTTTAACTTGTCTAAAGAGAACTTCCCTCAGTGAAATTATAAACTTATCAATACAATAAATTAAGCACATGTAAAAGAACCCAGAGCAACAAAACATTTTGCTTGCAAAATCTTGTGGAAAAAGAAGATTCTCATTAGCAAACAAATATACATGCAGACATAATTTTCTTTGAAAAGGGGAGGGTGAGTGGGTAGTATTGCTCTTGTTGTGGTGTGCTCTACCTGGAAGAGTATTGGGAATTTCCCACAAAGAAACTGATCTGCCATTGAGCGCTTTGATTTGTTGCTGTACAAAATTTAAAGCTATATAAACTACATACATCATCATGATTATTATTATAATTAAAAACCAAGGCATGGTATTGTAAAAAAATTCTTTCTGCAGCATAAGCAAAACAAAACTAACCAAACACAAAAAAAACTGAAAACATAAAACAAAAAAACCTACCCAAACTCACAACTCTTAAACCAGTCTCTCCCCCCCCCTCCCCCCCTTCCCAAACACTGACCTTGGTGCGGGCATGGGCCACATCCCTGTCCTTCTCATCGCTGATCAGCATCTTGCGCACATACTGCTCCAGCGATCCCTTGAGCGCGTTGTCGTAGGGCAGCTTGATGAGGCGCTTCATGGAGGGCAGGAGACTGCAGGCCTGCATGCGGATGTTGGGCACGGGGTCGGTGGTCAGGGGCAGCACACACTCAAAGAGATACTCCTTGAAGAAGGCTTTCGAGTACAGTTCAATGAAATACTTGCAGATGATGATGAACAGGGCTCGACTGTGACAACTCACTCCGTGGCAGAACTCTGTGCAACACATTTCACACCCTGTGTGTCAACTCTCCACAAGCAGATCAGGGAACTGAGTGTGTAGACATAGGGATAGATATCCACATTTCTGCTTCAGTCTTTAGCTAGACCTCCAGCCTTCATCACCAGTGAGATCTAGCAAAGGTGACCATTTACCAACCATTAAGGCAGCCACATTCCCACTTTGGGGATGCTGTCTGATGGGCATCTTGGTGGTGGCCCACACCTGCTGTCCCATCACAAGCTCAATATTCTAACCACTAGGCTATCCCTCCCCCCTTCTAAATAAGTATTTTTCAAATGTAACCCCCCCCATTAATTCCTAAGTTACTTTTCTTTCTTTCCCTATTCTTCAGCTACAGTTCTGAGGTTCACCAATGATGAGATTTTTGTGTACCAAGCAATCATTTTTATCCTCCATCTTTAAGGTAAGGTAGCTGCATTCCCTCTTCTGGGATACTGTTGGGAATTAAACCAACCCACTCTGCCAGGACAGTTGGGAGGTACCTACCTCCCTGCTCTTTCTGATTTTCAATTGTTGTGGACTGTTTTTATGTGCACAAGTCCATAAGGACACAGGTTTGACTGGTTTCTAGTCTCGTCCAAAGGACTTGACATTTGGTTCAATTTTCCTGTCAAACTGGGAAGAGAGGACAAGGCTAGGATTTGAACCCGGAACCTTATAGTTTACTTGCTAGGCAGGTGAATGTCTAGACCGTCCTGCCACCTTCCTTCCTTGATTTACTTTTGAAAAAAAGCTTTGTACCAAACCAATCTTTTCCAATCTTCTTGTTTATAGCCCCACTGACCACACAGGCTATGTTAAGGCTGTCACCTCATAAAAATTTTAAATCTCAGAATAAAACTGTGCAACTATATACAGATTAAAACAGGGTGTAAAACCAACTCTACTATCCTTCCTTGCATCAAAGTCCTGGGATCAACCCAGGACGGGCACCGTGGTGTGGGAAAAACAACATCAACCACACATAAAATGGAAGAAAACCAAATCCAGATTCGTTAAAACAACCTTGTTCTTAGAGACCAACTATACCACTTTCACTCATATCAACAGAAATTAGAAACAGTTAGAGAGAGAGAGTGAGAGAGAAAGAGGCAGACATTTACTCGTACTATGAATAAAGAGAGCGAGAGAGAGAGCGTGCATGCTTGAGAGAGAGAGAGAGAGAGAGCGTGCGTGCGTGAGAGAGAGCGAGAGAGAGAGCGTGCGTGCGGAGAGAGAGAGAGAGAGAGAGAGAGAGAGAGAGAGAGAGAGAGAGAGAGAGAGAGAGGAGAGAGAGAGAGAGAGAGAGAGAGAGAGAGAGAGAGAGAGAACACTGAAATGGAAATGGTCAATGCTGGTAAAACTCTTTTGACAAAGAGGGTTACAATTTATGGCATTGCAAAAACTAATAAAACAAATAGCCACACATATCAATTTCTTAGCAACTGACAATTCAAAATAAAAGAAAAGAAGACACGTTACCCAGAGAGAGAGAGAGAGGCAGAGTAAGAGGAACATAGACACAGACAGACAGACAGACAGAAAGAGGAACAGACAGACAAGAGACAGAAAGAGGAACACAGAGACAGACAGACAGAGACAGAGATAGAAAGAGGAACATAGAGAGAGACAGACCAGAGAGCAAGAAAGTAAATCCTTTTCTGTACAGCAACAATGACAAAACCACTGTGGACAGAGTGAATAATCCAGCCCTTCACCTTGTATCAACAAGTGCGTCAAGCGTTCCCGCTTCTCCAGTCGGTGCAAGTGTCGCATCAGGATCAACAGCGAACGAGCAGCAGCGTAGCGAACTGGCAGCGCCCTCTGGGAGGCAAAATGCGCGAAAAATGGATGTGTAAATTATGCATAAATCAAGCACTATGATTTCAGTTCATATCACAGATCAAGCTGACACATCATCAATCATGCCTGTGTAAACACACACATATCCACATGCATATATGCAAAACACACACACACACACACACACACACACACACACACACACACACACACACACACACACACACACACACACACACTCTCCCGCTTTTTCAGAAGACTAGGCCATTGTGTGCAGATGGAAACAGATGACAAAATTAACAAAACTGCCTACTGAGGGGGAATGGATCTAAAAACAAAAGAAAAGAAAAAACATAAGTGCTTATTCCACAGTGCTCAAAATAAAAGACTAGATAAACATATAAAATGAATGAACACACACACACACCACACACACACACACACACACACACAAACTATCCTATCTTTCTATGTGCACACGCACACTCACCCACCCACCCACACAATTCCCTCCCCCCTCCACCAATCCGCCTCCCCCTTTCCACATACACACACTATTCTACCCACACAAAAACCTACAGCTAACTCTCCCCCCATCCCCACCCCGTTACACAGAATGGATCATCACCAACTCACCCCAAACCTCATCTTGGACAGGAGGATGGGGACGATGCGGTTGTAGAGGATGTCCTGGTTGCAGATGCGGCCCAGGCAGCCCAAGGTGTGCATCATGTCAGCCTGCAGGCGCCAGTTGTTGGAGCCAAACACCGTCCCCTCCACCGACAGGAACACAGTCACCATCTCGTGCATCGTGTTGGCCTGAAGACACATCACCACTTCTGCTTAGCTAGATTAAAAAAATATTCTGGATGGAATGGTAAAAATTTGAACAATTGAGGGATGGGAAGGGGGGGAGTGAGGGGAGGGGGCCAGAGAGAGAGAGAGGGGGGGGGGGAATTACAAGCATTCTGGATGGAATGGTAAAACTTTCAACAGTGAAGTGGAGGGGTGGGGAGGGAGAGAAACAGAGAGACAGAAAGAGAGACAGAGACAAAGAGAGAGAAGGAGGGGGAGAGAGAGAGAGAGAGAGAGGAGAGAGAGAGAGAGAGAGAGAGAGA
The DNA here is from genome assembly GCA_030674155.1 of Stramonita haemastoma. Classification (NCBI taxonomy): domain Eukaryota; kingdom Metazoa; phylum Mollusca; class Gastropoda; order Neogastropoda; family Muricidae; genus Stramonita; species Stramonita haemastoma. The sequence goes on from CM060320.1 coordinate 3,475,273, forward strand.
GAGAGAGACAGAGACAGACAGACAGACAGACAGACAGACAGACAGACAGACAGACAGAGACAGACAGACAGACAGACAGACAGACAGACAGACAGACAGACAGAGACAGGGACAGACAGAGAGAACTCAAACTCGAAATGATTTATTCACAAAAAGGCCATAGGCACATACATGAAGAGTGTTGCCTAACTGCTTAATATTTTGGAGTGGGATAAAAGACAACAGCAATAAGAACAACAAAACATATTCTATAGCAACAAAATCAGTAACAAAAATATGACTTACAATAATAAAACACCTTATTCTGAAAGCTTTACACAAATATAAAGTGAGGCTGCTCACAACCTCAGGCTGACTTGACACCATGAGTAAACAAAGTCTAAAAGAATTAGGCTGTCTACTATATTTTACAAGGATGTAACTCTGCCTAACATCCTTTAACACTGGACAGCATCACACAAAACGCACTTCATCTTCAGGTGCTTGCTTACACAATGGGCATAGTTATCTAAGGTCATCAACATCATATTCTCTGTATCTGAATTTATGAACATTTATATCTGATGCACTAAGTCTAATTTTAGACATAATTCTTTTCAAATGTATGTCCATATCAAGCTTTAGATACAGTTTGATATCACGTGTACTTATAAATTATCTATACATTGGATCTTTCGCTGGTTTGTATATGGTCACTCCATTGCTGCCATCGGCAGTCAATCAATCTTTGCCTGAAAGCGTTTATAAATTCTCTACAATTTCCGACACCTTGATTGAGCCAAACAAAACCAAAATCGAGTTCACATAAACAGTGGGTGGAGGAGAGAGAGAGAGAGAGAGAGAGAGAGAGAGAGAGAGAGAGAGAGAGAGAGAGAGAGAGAGACAGAGACAGAGACAGAGAGACAGAGAGAGTGAGAGAGAGACAGAGACAGAGACAGAGAGAGAGAGTGAGAGAGAGAGAGAGAGAGAGAGAGAGAGAGAGAAGGACAGACAGACAGAGAAAGAAGCTGAGAGAGGACTGTTTAGATGCCCTGTGTATGACTTCTGTCTGCCATTTTCCTTCTAGATAATTATATGACATTTTCAGTCAATAACACAAGATACAGAGTAATGGAGCAAGAAAATACCGTTGCAATGAAATCAGGAATAGCCCCCAAAACAATTTCACCACTCTGGACATCACATTGCACCACAGAAATGCTGGAATCAACTAAATTTTGAAGACACATCAGCTGTCAGCCATTGCGACCTTTGCCTTCTGTCAGGTTTTTTTTTAATAATTTTTTTTATTATTGTAGATGGATATGGGGAAGGGATAGCTCAGTGGTCAGAGCGCTCACTTTTCCCTAGCCAGGTTAAGCAGCGTCAGGTGTAGTTGCCAATAGATTAGGTGACCGTGTGCGCGCCTTGGCTACTGCAAATGGGTACCTGCCCTCTTTAGGGTCAAGGAAGGTAAAGCAGCGAGGGAGAGGAGATGGGCGCCGCCCTCAATATGCTGGCCCTTAGAGAAGCTGAGGTCTCTGACTCCTTGCTCCCCTATGACCACACAGGTTACGGGACACCTCTACCTTACCTTTTAGATGGATATGTCTTTCTTTCTCCTCTGATATTTTCTAGTCTCCCCCCTTTCTCTCTCTGGGGAATGCCCAACAAGAACAACAACATAAAATTTTATCTTAAAAAAAAAAGCAGATGTCTTTTGTCACCTTGCTTTCTGACAAGGAAGTGCTGGCTTTGGTCAAGATTTCTATAGAAGTGGGCAAGGAGGCGATGAGACCACTTAAAACCTGCACACAACCATCACATACACACACAGACATGTGCATGCACACACATGCATGCATGCACACATAGGCATGCACACACACATACATGTACACACACATGCATGCACACACACATGCATGCACACACACATACATGCACACACACACACACACATGCACACACACATGATGCACACACACATGCATGCAAACATGAACACGCACGCACGCACACACACACACACACACACACACACACACATTCACACAAAATTCAATTTCAAAAGTGACAACGGTGCTGATGTCACTCTTGAGAATATGATATTTGACCAAAAAAATACATTGATGTGACTGAATGATCTGTTTTCTTTCTGAGATACGAAATAACACTTTGTGAAAATACAACTTGCAGTGCATGGAATTCCCCCACCCCCACCATCCCAGGGGAAAATTCCCCTCGAAAGGAGCATCTTAGTGGTGGACTAGAGCCCTTTGATAATGATGATGATGATGATGATGATGATGACAATGACAATAATGATTTTTTTTTTAAATGACAATAATGTTTTTTTTCCTTTTTCCATTCCTTGGCAACTGCTCGAGGTTCACCACTGGTCAGAATTGTGCACATGCAACAACTTTTTGTCCCCACCTTTTAGGTAGCCAGCCACATTCCAACTTCAGGGATGGTGTCTAAACACACCTGTGTGTTGTTTTTTTTCTGTCTACTGTTCCTACCACCACACAATGGCCTACACTTCCAAAAGACAAAAAGTGTTTTAAACTTGTGCACAAGATGTTCTGCATGTGTTTGCTCACAGGGCCTCGGTTACAATCCTCATCCAAAGGACTTTGACATTCTGTTCGATTCTTTCATCAAACTGGGAAGAAAGGGCAAAGCTGGGAATTGGAACCCAGAACCTCATGGTTTACATGTTGGCAAGCAAACATTTTAACCATCCTTCCACCCTATTCTTTAATAACCATAATAATGATTAAAAAAAATTTTTTTAACAAGACAACAATAACGATTTTTTTCTTTTTCCATTCCTTGGCTAGAGCACAAGGTTCACCAGTGGTGAGATTTCTGCATAATTGTGCAACTGTGTTCCCCCCTCCCCCCCACCACCACCACCATTTAGGTAGCTGCATTTTGACTTCCAAGGATGGTGTCTAAATATGACACCTGTGTGCAGGCATTTTTTAAAAAGATTTTGTTATCCATTTCTATCAGCATGAAATAGCCTACTCTTCTATATGGTGGAACATGTTTTTAATGTGTGCACAAGATGTTCTGCACATGGGGCCTCAGTTTATAGTCTCATCTGAAGGCCTTTGACTTTGTCATCAAATTGGGAAGAAAGGGCAGGGCCTCACAGTTTACTTATTAGGCAGGTGAACATCTTCACCATCCTGCTACTTTCTTTCTTGAATAGCAATGATAACAATAATGAAAACAGTGATGTCAGGGCTGATGGCATGTCTGATGCTGTCCTCACCTCAATGTTGTCGTCATGAAGCAAAATGATGAGGTCTGGGAAAAGAATCATGATCTGCGACCCCATGATTTTGGAAATCTGCCCACACCAAACAAGAAAACTTCAGTTCCGTGACAACTGCAAGGCTCAGAAATAACAAGAAAAGGGCTGCCCAAATCTGACGAGGTCAACCAAACCAAAACAAAACAAAGCAATTAACAAGACTTGCCCCTGTCAAGTCAAGTCAAGTCACAATGATCTTTACTGAGGGTAAAAGATAAAGTTTACACAATTTTTTTCATCCTGCCCTCACACAAAAAAAATCAAGAAAATTGACTTCTAAAACATTCAAAGACAAATATCAACCCTGTCCACATAAATACTGAATTTTTTGTAGTTTGTCCCTTGGCTACAGCTCCAAAGTTCACCAAAGGTGAAGTTTATGTGACCATTTTCCCCACCATTAAGGTAGCCGCATTCTGACTTCAGGGATAGGTATTGCAATAAAACTGTGCAGCAGAGCTTGTGGCCATTCTGAACAGCTGCCCACTCCACCATCTCTCCCTTCCCTCCCTGAGGACTCCTTGGGGCACTGCATGCACTCCATTTTTCAGGCCGTGTCTTGGGCAAGCTGAACCTGGCGGAGCCCATCCCTCTCCTAGCACAGGGTGCATGCTGAGTATGTCGGAGTTTTCCGGTAACCCACCAAAACCTAACATGAATTATGGGATCTGTATTGTGCACATTTTATCCTCTGTATGTTTGGGGTACATGAAGGGGATCAAGGCACTGGCAGGTCTGCGCTTTCGGTTGATCTTGGAGATTGTAAAGTTCCCCACCCTTCATATACCAGATGCCACAGCTGAGGTTCAAACCCAGACCTTCCCAGGACCCACAGGGTGGAATTCAACCAGTCTATCCATAAAGCTATAGTGTCCATCACTGCACCATCCCACACTGGTAACCAAGGCTGCACAAGAGAAAGATGCTGTGTGCTGTGGCTTTGATTCTTCACTGACAACTTTTCCCTGTATTTTGGGTCAGGATATATATATGTATATATATTGTATATATGCCCACCATTAAGATAGCCACATTCTGATGTTGGGGAACAGGGCTAGAACTGCATCTTCATAAATTCAGAGCCTAAACTGCAGCATACATACACACACACAAACGAATGAACACACTAACACATTAAAAAAAGTCTGAGGAAACTTGGTGACACATCTCACCTCATGGAAGCCGATGGCTGTGGTCCTGCGCACAGAATGGTGAGGGTCCTTGCACAGGGAGGTCAGACTTGGCAACAGGTCAGCTTTGAAGTTCTTACAACCCACAAAGATCGCCATTGCCTGCAACACCATTCTCTTCATGGTGACTGGACTGGACTGGACTGCAGGGGAAAGTTGGATGTCTACATACAGTACTTAAGGCGTGTGTACAGGGTGTGTGTGTGTGTCACTGTGTGTGTGTGTGTGTGTGTGTGTGTGTGTGTGTGTGTGTGTGTGTGTGTGTGTGTGTGTGTATGTGAGTGTGTGTGTGTGTGTGAGAGATTGCGTGTGTGTGTGCGTGCGTGCATGTGTGCATGCGTGCGTGCATGTCTGTGTGTGTGTGTGTGAGAGAGAGAGAGAGAGAGAGGGGGGGGGAGGGAGAGGAAGAGACAGACAGACAGACAGACAGACAGACAGAGAAAGACAAAGACAGAGACACTGAACACTGAAATGATTTAACTGCACATCGGCCTTGGGCCACAATGCAATGCAGAGTAGATTTGGGAATCATGAGAGAGAGAGAGAAAGAGAGAGAGAGAGAGAGAGAGAGAGAGAGAGAGAGGAGAGAGAAAAGAGAGGGGGGGGGGGGGAAGAATAAAAAAAAAAAAACAGGGTGAGATACAAAAAACTTGATAGAGGACAGAAAAGGGAAGACAGACAGAAACAAGACAGACAGGTGGACAAACACAGATATTTACCGGCATGTTGTACGCTGCATTCACCCGTGTTTGTGTTTGCCAATTTTCGTCTTCGGAGGACACATCCGAATGTATGTTCAACGGCCCTGATGGGACCTGAAGAGAAGAAAAGAGTGTTTTTAATGGCTGGGCTTGTTTGTAAGCTACAGCTACACCAAAACCAGGGTTGTTGATTCTTCTGCCTTCCCTAACGGGATGGGAAGCATAGTGCCCGGTCTTCTCCTGTGTTTCTAGCTCTGCTGGAGGTCTGCCCACTGGCCTCAGCCCACATGTTCCCACTTCAAAGTAGCTCATGAAAAAATGTATATGAAAAATACTAGAAAAGAAAAAACACATTTGCTTCAAAAACAAAAGGCAGGAGAATGGACTGAGAAGGCAGAAAATAAGCAAGAGAGATGGCGGAAAGGTTCAGGAATGAGACAGAAGAGAGTGATAGGAAACAGAAATTTTCTAGTGCAGAATTTCCTGAAGGGGGATGCTGTCTATACTGAAAGAGCCCCTGGCATCCCCATAGGAGAGATTGCTGCACTACATCTTCAGGTCAGAAACTTTGCTAGCGGCATCACTGAAAACAGTACAGCACGAGAAAAATCATCTGGCCAGCATTCATCAGACTCCAGGTTTTTCTTCTTTGTTGTACACTCACACAGCAACTACAGATGTCTGTCATATGAGCAAAAATATGATACTCTGCCATTAAGCACCCAACAAGTTCGGTATGACTCCAGGTTTCATCAGCAACAATTCCTTCTTTAAAACCTTCCTTAGTATCTAAATAGAAACCACATTTATTTAAAAAGCAAACCAAAAGCATTTTCAAAAAGCATATCAAAAGCATCTTTAATATTCCAAAAGGATATTTCAAATTTTTGGGGTTTTTTTCGTTCTTTTTCATTTTCATTCCTTGGCCACAGCTCTGAGGTTCACCTAGGGTGAGATTTTGCATATACGACAGTTTACCCATCATTAAGGTGCCCACATTCTGACTTCAAAGATGATGTCTTAACACAACAACCAGTGTGCAAGCACTTTTAAAAAGAACACCGTCATCTGTTCTTCCTACCGTCATGCAATTATCTACTCATCCATAAAGTGGAAGAGGGGGGGGGGGGGGGGGGGGGTGTTTGTTCGTCAGCTAGAGCTCTGAGGTTCATCAATGGTGAGATTTTGTATGCCACCATTTTTGCTCACCATGAAGGTAGCTGCATTCCAACTTTGGGGATGTAAGTTGGTTATGTTTGTGTTTCCATAACCCACTGAACACCGACATGAATTACAGGATCTTTAATATGCATATTTGATCTTCTGCCTGTGTCATACATGAAAGAAATTAAGGCACTGGCAGGTCTGCACTTAAAGCTGACCTGGGATATAGCAGAAATCTCTAACCTTAATTCACCAGATGCTGCCAAGATTCAAATCCATGACTTCATGGACCCATGGGATTGAAGTCAAACGGTCTTAGCCTTGAAATGGCCTACTCTTCCAAAAGGTTGAATGAGTTTTTAATTGAGATGATTTAGTGTGCATTCACACACTTGGCCTTGGTTTATAGTGTCATCCAGAGGACTTTGACATTCAGTTTGATTTTCCCATTACACTTGGAAGAAAGGGCAAGGCTGGGAATTGAACCAGAACTTTAACAGGTTACTTGTTAGGCAGGTGAACATCTTAACCGTCCACCACCTTCCTTCTCCTGTGCTTGTGACCTTTCAGAAGGTCTGCCTGCTGGGCCTCAGCTGACACATTCTGACTTCAGAGCAGCTCATTTCAGTGTACAGGTTGTATGCTGGGTATGTTTGTGTTTCCATAATCCATCAAACACTGACATGAATCACTGGATCTTTAATGTGTGTATTTGATCTTCTGCATGTGTATACATCCACATAGGGATAAAGACACTGGCAGGTCTGTACTTAAAGTCACCTGCAAGATCATAGAAATCCCCACCCTTAATTCACCTGATGCTGCCAAGATTCAAACCCAGGACTTCATGGATCCACAGGATTGCAGTCAAACAGTCTTAACCACTCAGCTGTGGTGTCCCTCTCTTCTAAATGTAAGACCATTTCTCTATCAACTGCAACTTATAGTCTTTTCTTCTTGTATAACTAACCACAGAGACAAATTTCCATAAGAAGTGCTTACCTTTTCAATACTTTTCCTTTCTGTCAACCCCACTTTGCACAATTTTTTATAGAAATCTAAAAACCACTGCCTCTGTTCATCAGTCAGGTTGCCTGCAAAAGAAGAAAAAAAACACAAGTCTTAATTGTGAATGAAATTCTTTCATGTTGTTTGATAAACATGTCCATATCATTATTGTTTTCTGCCATTTGAAGTTCTCTGATAGAGAAAGAACTTCAGAAGGATCGTTTTTGGCATTGCACATAAAAGAACTCACAGCAACAAAAAAGAGCTGTCCCAAGAAAAATTATACAGAAAGAATATAGCCACAGGGAAACAAATACACCCACAAATTAATTGACAGAGTACAGCTACTCTATCAAGATCATAGGAAGCCAACCACAGGGAGCCTGAGATCCACACCACTGTCCAGTATGTGGCTCCAAAAGGAACTCAGAGCGACACCAGTTAGAAGGCACTCACCCTGCCCATGGTAGAAGACTTCTAGTCCAGAACAGGCCTGGATCCATGTCTACACAGATGAATCAGTTACAGATGCTGTCTCCAATGGAGGAGCAGTACTGATCAAGTCCCATCTGGAGAAGTAGAAACAGCAAACATCCCAACAGGGACACACTGCACCAACTACCGTGCAGAAACCCAAACCCTGAAACAAGCTGCCACCATGATCTAACACTCCAAAGATGAATGTCAGCAAGTATTTTTTTCACTGATGCCCTGTCAGTCCTTACAAGTTCTGTCTGCAGACAAAGTAACAGAACTCCAACAGGAACTACAGCTCCTTACACAAAACAAACGTGTAACGCTGCAATGGATCCTGCGCACTGGGCTACTGGCAACAACGCTGATGACTTGCAAACATGGGGCAAGAAAGAACAGTGTGAACAGCCTCACCTCATGAAGAGACGATCATCAAATCTATGGCCCACCTAGAGCAGAAAAGGATGACTACCACCACCTTAAAAGAGAAGAACAAGTCATAATTCTAAGACTCCGCACTGGCACAACAGACTAAACCACCATATGTCCACAAAGCTGAAACTCACTCCTTCTCCCCTGTGGTAAAGAAAACCAGACAGGCGAGCACATCCTTCAGAGGTGTACGCTATTCACAACCTGAGGAAGAAAGTGTGGCCGATGGAGATAACCCTACAGACCAAGCTGTACAGCCCACAAGAGAAGCTGGAAAGGACATGCCATTATTTTTCCCAGACACAGCTGACAGTGTAAAGCGAACGAGAGAAGAGAACTGAATCCTCTTTTGCTTGGCCATGCCAATCTAGCCTTGATGTCTTGTAGACTGGAGCCATTATTCTTTTTTACAGAACAACATAACATGAAAACTGTCTAAAATAAGAGGAACAACTGGAACCCACCCCCTTCTCCCCCTTTTTTCCCCATTAACTTTGTGATTCTGTTGCCATTTTTCAGTGTGCCTGTCATTTCTTCTTGTTGATCAGAAGTCTGGGACAATACACATGCTGGAAGCTTTCTTTTCCTTCCCCAAAGATCTCACGCTGTATACCTCTCCCTGGTGTTTCTTTTTAACTTTCACATCAATGGATATCCTCTCTCTTCATCTCTCTCTCTTCTTCTCTCTCTCACTTTGCTCTCTCTCTCTCTTGCTCTCTCTCTCTCTCTCGCTCGCTCTCTCTCTCTCTCTGTGCACTTGATCCCATTGAGGAAATCACTGGTGCAAAGATAACCAAGAAAGTAGATGTTACACATTCCCTGGATTAACACCCTGGGCTCATGCAGAACATCCACTCTGATTCATTCTTCAGCCTGGGAATCCCTGTGAGACTGCTTAAGTACACACTGGGAAAGAAGTTTGCATGTCTGACTCTTTTCAAGTACCTTGCCATGTAAGCAGCCATACCTGACTTCAGAGTGTTTTTTTTTCTCCTTTAAAGGCAGGATGAGTTGTTATGCTAGAGATATTCATGGCTGAAGACAATCTCAACATAACAGTCAAACATAACAACATACCAATGCAGGGGTAAGTACTTAGCTTCCATCGATAACTGACACAGCTTTAGGCTTTGGTATACACTTAGCTTCCATCAATAACTGACACAGCTTTAGGCCTTGGCATACACTTAGCTTCCATCGATAACTGACACAGCTTTAGGCCTGGGCCACACAAAGAAAGTGACTTTTGCTTCTTTATTTTTTCCCTGGCTTGTCAAAGGGCCATTTCTTCCTTACTTCTGTGTGCGGAAATGGAGTTAGGACCACAATTCATTCCAGGAGAAACTATTCTACCCCACAGACACTCCAGAGGAGGTGTACACTAAACCTGCTCTCCAGTTATCCTCACATGGTGAGTGTTACGCTCTAACCACTACGCTATCCTACCCCACCCTCAGCAGGGGCAAGGAACAGACAACTCACTCTGCAGTCCGTGGCAAAGTTTGCCGGTGTACCTGGCCACGGCAGGCAGGGTGCTGTCTTCAGCGTGCAAGGCCTTTTGGCAGAACTTGCACACCAGTGGCAAGATCGTCCCCACCTTCGTCTCTGCACAACACACACCATCAACCTTCAGTCAAAATCAACGGCAACACTTTCAAAACCGCTGTCACTGCTGTAAAAAGTAAGTTAAAAACACACAAGTGTACATCCATTCACAGCAGGCAGGCCCTCAGCAGTGTCTCAGGATCTTATTTGGATGATTCAAACCCATCCACTCCAGGATCAAGCTAAAAACACTTCACCACGGGGCCAACAAGGCCTCAACTGATGGATGGTGTGGCAGCTGGATGGAGGTGTAGGTGTTGATTTACCCCCCCCCCTGAGAAGTTGCTCTGCAGGGACTCAATGCTGCCATCAAATCATTAAAAAGGTAAAAGTGTTTCATAACCTAGGCGGTCGTAGGGGAGCAAGGCACCAGAGATCTCAGCTTCTCTAGGGGCCAGCATTTTGAGGGCGGCGACCATCTCCTCTCCCTCGCTGCTTTACCTTCCCTGACCCGAAAGAGGGCAGGTACCCATTAACAGCTGGGTAAACAGGGACACTGTACTGAAGCCAAGGTGCGCAAACGGTCACCCATCCAACTGGTAACCATGCTTGACGCTGCTTAACTTGACTGGGGGAAAGCGAGCACTCTGAACTCTGAGCTATCGTTCCCCCATCAAATCATTAGCATCCCCAAAGTCGGAATGCAGCTACCTTCATGGTGGACAAAAACAGTAGCATATGCAAAATCTCTCCATTGATGAATCTCGGAGCTCCAGACAAGGAGCAAAAAATACAAACAGTTTTCTGATTACAAACAGCTTATCCCCAAGATCAGAAGAAAAAAAAAATTACAATCATGTGTAGCCATGGACACAGTCTTTGGGTATATCAGAGCATCTGACTTCCATCCCTGTGTCTCCAAGAAGTCATGGGTTTGAATCTCAGCAGTAGCATGTGGTAAATTAGGAGAGGATTTTGACCATGTTAGGGCATGCAGTCTGCACACGGGTAAAGGTCTGAATGTTGACAGTGTGATACTACTACTCAAAGAGACAGTTAACACAGCACAGCACAGCACAGCACATGCCCATGCAGCCATGCACGCAATGCCCAGGTACTGACCATCATCCATCATGGACAGTATGTTGACGATGGTGTCCAGTCCAGTGACACGCACGTTGCTTTCTTCGTCGTTCGTCAGCTCCACCAGCTCTGGTAGTATTGCACTTTTTGTGTTCTCCAACCTGCAGGAACACAGGTAAACATGGCCTCAAACAAGGTCAGGAAAAGGAGGAATGATTCTCATTTGATGCAAATCTTGGAAGCTATTTCTCAGCACATGTAGGCAAATATTTCTATCACGATGTTCAAATGCACACACACACACACACACACACACACACACACACACACACACACACACACACACACACACACACACACACACACACACACACACACACAATCAACAGCAACAAAACCAGTGGTGGAGTGTTTTACAAGAGAAGGGGGAATGTTGCTAAAGAAGTCAGTTTTTAACAATGATAAAAGATGCCATTTTTATTGATACATAATAAGAAGCCAGTGAAACTGCTCATAAAAGATCTATGTGTGTGTGTGTGTGTGTGTGTGTGTGTGTGTGTGTGTGTGTGTGTGTGTGTGTGTGTGTGTGTGTTTTTTTAAGGGGGAGGGGGTAGTTGTTTTGGGTTGGATTTTTTTTTTCTTGGTTTTTTTTTTTGAGGGGGGAGGTTATTCCTCAGCTAGAGCTCCTAGTTTTACCAATGGTGAGATTTTCATGTATTTTTGTGTATGGAACCATTTCCCCCCATTAAGGTAGCCACATTCCAACTTTGGGGATGGTGTCTATATACAATACCTGTGTGAATGCCTTTTTTAATTTTGTCATCTAATCCTACCAGCAAAATACGGTCTTCTTCTCCAAAACGTGGAACAGGTTTTTAACATGCGTAAAATGTTCTGTGATCACAGGGCCTTGGTTTATAGTCTCATCCAAAGAACTTTGACTGTTATTCCAATTTTCTCATCAAACTGGGAAGAAATGACAAGGCTGGGATCAAACCCAGAACCTCACGGTTTACTTATTTGGAAAGACTTCTTAACCGTCCTGCCACCTTCCTTCTTTGATGTGTGACTGAAATGGCAGTGACCATTTTTCAGTGTACACTCTACTATTCTGTGTCTGTTTATGAACTGAGGGGGAGAGGATAGCTCAGTGGTCAGATCGCTTGCTTTCCCCAAGTCAAGTTAAGCAGCATCCAGCATGGTTACCAGTTGGATGGGTGACCATTTGCGCGCCTTGACTTCATTAGAGTCCCCCAGTTCACCCAGCTGTAAATGGATACCTACCATGTTTAGGGTGAGGGAAGGTAAAGCAGTGAGGGAGAGGAGATGGGCACCGCCCTCATTATACTGACCCCTAGAGAAGCTGAGGTCTCTGATGCCCCGCTTCCCTACATGGGGGGTTTGTTGAGTAAATCAGAACTGAGATCAAAACTGACTGATTGACAAGCTACAGGTTCTGCCTCACTCACCCCAATCCCTGAGCAACTGCGTCAAGGTGGCTGCACATGCAGGCTCGAACCTCATGTTCAACATCTTGACAGAGCTGCTGAACCACGGGAAGAATTTCTTTCTTGATCCTGTGACAACCAAACAAAAAAGAGTACAATGATTCTGACATCTGGTGGAATACACAACACGCAATCACGTGAATCTTTTCTGTGAACAGATTTTTTTTCCACAGAGGGAGGTTCCAAAACCTCTGAAATTTGCCTTTTCGCAGACAACTCCCACCCCTCACACACACACACACACACACACACACAGACACACACACACACACACACACACACACACACACACACACACACACACACACACACACACCATATAAAAGAAAGGGTTTTAAAATACTCTAAAAGTAAATCTTAACATCCCCCCCCCCCCTACAAAAGATATATGAGGGCTGAAACTGAATCTGTGGCAATAATAATAATACATAGAATTTATATAGCGCTATATCTTGCAAAAACAAATCAAAGCACTTGCATTCAACCGATACAACACACAAACAATAAAAAAAAAATTACTAGTTTCAGAAAATAGCAATACCCCCTCCCCCTCTTTCCCTGCCTCCTCCCCCTCCTTACAGATTAGGATCAAACTTGGTGGCGATCTTTCCCAGAATCCTGCAGCAGGATAACCGCACGGACACTGGCTGCTGCAGCTGCCCTTTGTTGATTGCAATGCCCAGAATCTGAAACAGTCCACCAACCATTCTTGGTTTCTGTTTTGGTGAATGTGTGTGTGTGTGGTGTGTGTGTGTGTGTGTGTGTGTGTGTGTGTGTGTGTGTGTGTGTGTGTCTGTGTGTGTCTGTGTGTGTTTGTGTGTGTTTGTGTCTGTGTCTGTGTCTGTGTGTATATGTGTATGTCTACGTTGTCTGTGTGTAAGTAAACTTTTATTGCCAGATGAGGCATTGAATGAGCAATACATTTGGGACTTTTTCATCATGCCATCCATTAAAATGAGGGGTTGTTTTTTGTTTTTGTTTTTTTATAAATCAATATAAAAGAGAAAAAAACAACAACAATACTCTGCAAAGAAAAAATATACCACATTACAATATCTTAGCTCCACATCAACCATTCCCTCCCCCATCAATTGACTGGTCTTTGACAAACACATTAATACTTGTATCTATATAAACCAGGTACCAACACATCATTATAGGGCTTTTTAGGAGTCAAGTTCCTTACATTTTTTTATCAGAACTGTGAGGGGGGGGGGGGATGTGTGCATGCATGTGTACATGCGAGCATGCATGTGTGTGTGTCTGTGTACATGTGTGTGTGTACAATACAAAGCCAGGAAATGTCTCACAGAAGAACAAGACATTCTGAAGAGGTGGACAGAGTACTACTCCAAATTGTACACACACACACTACCACGTGGGGATGCCAAGGGCCTGTCAGTATAAATAGCCTCCCCAACTTCTGGAAACTTTGTCCTAGGAATTCTCTCTTTTCTATCTCTCTCTCTGTTTTTGCATTGTTCTTTTTCTTCCTGTCACCTCCTTCTTGTCTCTTTTCTGCCTTCTTTGTCCCTTCTCCTGCCTTTTTTTCCAGAAAGTCTTAAGATAAAACACATCTCCATAGGAGTAGGCTTGGCCCCCTTAATGTGTCACATGCTGGCCCACCAGTGTGTGGATATGCCCCACAAACCAGCCCCCAGGTATGGGTTACACACCAAGAGGACAAACATCCCAATGGCAGAAGAGGAGAACCTGTCTCCCAACAGCTGTGAAGGCAGAGGAGGATGTCCTCCAGGGCAGACTGGACTCTGCATCACAGTCAAAGCAACCCAGTCTAGGAGAACTATGATCACTGAGAACAGTGAGGAGTGGAGGAAGCTAGTTGCAGTTCTTCAGTGGTGCCTCAATGATCTACTCAGGGATGAGGGTGGCAATGTAACAGAAACTCTGAAAGCTAATTTTTCTGTTATCAGGGATTAAGATGACCAAGAGATGTATATGCCAGGAAGAAAAGAGAGAGAACAATGTTCATGAAAAGAAGACAGGCAAGTTGCTTACATCACTTTTGATGATTTCTGCTGGCAAAATGCCAATGACATCCAGAAGAGTGGTCAGCCAAGCTGCTCCAGATTCTGAAACACAACAACAAAACATACAATGTCAAACACAAGCACACACACACACACACACACACACACACACACACACACACACACACACACACACACACATACACACACACACAAACACACACACACACACATACACAAACACAAACACACACAAAACACCACACACACACACACACACACACACACACACAAAACCAGCTGAAAAAGCAGGTACCAGTTCTGACACTGCCTAAAAACATCAAAAAATGAAATACAGGAGGTCAGTCTGACCTGGGTCCTTGTTGTCGATGCAGGTGATGACGGTCTTGAGGAAGGTGTTGGTGTACACCTCCAGAGGCACCAGCTTCTCCTGCAGGATCTGCAGGAAGATGGAGGCCGCCGCCAACTGCATGTCCTGCTGCGCCACATGCAGCACCTCCTGCAGCACAGCACAGCACAGCAACGCAGCAGTCAGACAGTGATGGTGATGGTGATGATGATGATGATGATGATGATGATGATGATGATGATGATCCATCATCATCATCATCATCATCATCATCATCATCATCATCATCATCATCATCATCATGACAATCAGGACAGCAATGACGACCTGGGTTTGATTCCCGTTCGAGGGGATTTTTCCCCTGGAGTTAACATCAGTGCTGACTCCACCCTCTCCAGAAGTCTTTCAGATGTAACTATAAACCGAGGCCCCGTGTGCGAACACACGCAGAACATCTTGCACACACATTAAATCCTGTTCCGCTTTTTGTAAGAGTAGGCCATTGTGAGCCGGTGGGAACGGATGACACAATTTACAAAACTGCATACACACGGGGACTGGATGTAAAAAAGCTCATGAGCACTTAGTCCATTATCCTTGATATAAACAAATAAATAAATAAGTAAAAATGGATGGTGGACTGATAATATAAAAAAACAATGATAGCAGTGATAACAATGATTATGGAATTGGTGATCTACTACAGGTATTCTCTCTTTAAACGGAAAAACAATCCTCTGATGTCAGAGTACGGCTGCCTTGGGTACTTAAAAACAGTCATCCACGCAAACGTCTCATCCAATGATTTCTCAACCCACCTGGGAATCACTGTTATTATGACCATAAGTGCACACAGTGATACCGGATGACAAGTTTGCATACATGTATTCAACTGTTTTACGACTTCATACCCAAAGTTACAGGCAACCATAATCCAACTTCAGAGGATTTTTTTTTCTCTGAAAGGGAAAGGTGAGACAGGTTGTTATGCTAAGAGTTTACCATGGCTGAAGACAATCTCAACACAGCATTTTAAAGCATAACGACATTTTAAATGTTAGTGTTAGAACATAGCTTACACCAGTGACTGGCAAAGCCCTGGGCCTGAGCCACTCATTGTTTCAGTTTCTGACACATCCTTTTGTTGTTGTTGTTTGGTTGTTGTTGTTTTTTTTGGGGGGTTGTCCCTCGGTTAGAGCTCTGAGATTCACCAATGGTGAGATTTTTGGGTATGTGACCATATCTCACCCC
Organism: Stramonita haemastoma; assembly: GCA_030674155.1. Lineage (NCBI taxonomy): Eukaryota > Metazoa > Mollusca > Gastropoda > Neogastropoda > Muricidae > Stramonita > Stramonita haemastoma. Next base: position 3,491,297 of record CM060320.1, read on the forward strand.
CCCCCCCCCCCCCCCAATCACTTAAGTACCTGTATTCCAACTTTGTATTTTTGTGTTGTTTTTTTTATATTTTGTACCACTTTATGTCACGGCAGATTTCTCTGCGTGAAATTCAGGCTGCTCTCCCCGGGGAGAGCGCGTCGCCACATGTGCAGCGCCTACCCATTTTTTTTTTCTTTTTCCTGCATGCAAGTGTATTTGTTTCCCTATCAGAGTGGCTTCTTTCTACAGAATTTTACCAGGGACAACCCCCTTGTTGCCGTGGGTTCTTTTACGTGCGCTAAATAGTGATGTGTAACACACGGGACCTCGGTTTATCGTCTCATCCGAAAGACTAGCGCCCAGACCACCACTCAGGGTCTAATGGATGGGGAAAAAGCTTTGGGTCCAAACGGGGCACGAACCCCGCACACTCCGACCCAGACTTTTTGCTTTCTAGGCAAGGCGCGTGACCACCTAGACCCCCGATCCATCCATGGGGATGATTTCTAAACACAAAACCTGTGTGCATGTGTCTTTTTAAATTTTTGTCATCTGTTCCCTCCGGCTTGAAACAGCCTACTCTTCTGAAAGGTAGAACTGGCTATTAACATGTGTACAGGATGTTCTACATGTATTCACACATGGGGCCTTAGTTAGTCTTATCTAAAGGACTTTGACATTCAGTTTGATTTTCTTATCAAATTAGGAAGTATGGGCGAGGCTTGAAATTGAACTCAGAACATACAGTTTGCTTGTTAGGAAGAGGAGCATCTTCACCATCCTGCTACCTATTTCTTTTGTATGAGTATGCAATTCACATATCCATAAAAATATTAAAAACAACAAAAAAATTAAATAATTAAATAAATAATAATAATAACCAAAAAAAATCTTATATCCATACCATTTTTTTAAAATGTCCAGTATACAATAATTCACTGTAACTGTAAATCAATTTATCTTAGGTTTACAAATCAACTAATTTTTGTCTAAAGCTGAATGAACTTGCATAATTATCAGATACTATTGAACATGAGAGCCCTTACCCGGACTTTGGGTACAACCCGTCTCATGCATTCTTCTTTGCTGTCTCTCAGTAACGTTGGCAGGGCAGTAATTACACTGATCCTTTGCACCTCTTGTCCAGAACTGTGAACAATGGACACGTACAACAAAATTATGATCATGACATTAACTTCTCTGTCTGTGCGTCTGTGTGAGTGCACCTGCGTGTCTGTCAGCTTGTCAGTCTATCTGTCTGTAAGCCAGCATGTAGTCTGCTCACACAAACCCACACACTACTTATCTCAATCATTCAGCCTCTTGAGGCAAAGAAAGAGCTGTTTTGATGATGTCAGCTTCTCCACTTCATTTATCATTTTCAGATAAAGATAAAAACACACACACACACACACACACACACACACACACACACACACACACACACACACACACACACACATACACTGACCTGGGTTTGAAATCTCATTCAAGAGGATTTTTCCTCAGAGTTAACATCAGTGCTGACTCCACTCCCCAAAAGTCCTTCGGATGAGACTATAAACCAAGGTCCTGTGTGACGGTGAACACATGCAGAATATCTTGTGCACACGTTAAAATCCATTCCGCTTTTCAAGAGAGTAGGCCATTGTAAGCCAGTGGGAACGGATGACAAAATTTACAAAACTGCATTATATACATATATGGGGATAGGATATAAAAAAAAACCCACATCAGTCCTTATTTGATTATCTCGAAATAAAATAATAAAATAAACACACACACACCTTTAAAAGATAACAATACTTCACAACATTCTAAAATATTAAAAGGATATATATAACACTGCAGAGCATACATCCTGGGCCCATCCCAATCCTTACAATTTCATGACCTAGTAATCCCAAACGATACGTCATGGAATGTGGGAAGGAGGGGGGGAGGGGGAACAGGAAGCTTGCTTTATAAAAAATAAAAAAAGAGAGAGAGAGAGGCAGAAATCAAAACTGGAAAAGATAGAAATGATATTTTAATAAAAGAGATGCGCAGAAGAATTGACTGGAAAAGAAACAGATGAATTATAGATCAATAAGAGATTTTTTTTCCATTCTTAGGTTGAGCTTCAAGGTTCAACCAATGGTGAGATTTTTACATATTATATTCGACCATTGTTTGTTTGAGTTTATATTAGAGTTCAGCACTTTGATTTGTTTGTTTGAGTTTATATTAGAGTTCAGTGCTTTGATTTGTTTTTACAAGATTTAGCGCTATACAAATTCCATGTATTATTATTATTAGAGTTCCAGTAGAATTTTCCAATTTAGGGACTGTGGCAGCAAGTCGTCTTACTTTGGTGTCTCAGGCCACCCCAAAAATAGCACAATTCTATGAGGCAACTTAGCCAGGCCTGTGCAAGTACAAGAGTGCTGCACAAGACTAAGCTCATATATATTTTACCATTTCTCCCCCGACAATTTAGGCAGCAGCATTCCAACTTTGAGTATGGTGTGTGAACATGAAACCTGAAGGCTTATGTTTGTTTGGGGTTTTTTTTGTTATTTGTTCCATTGCATTAACTGATTTAAAAGTCTTAAAAGTCACAAAAGTGAAAACAACATTACTGAATATTTTCACATAAACTACAAATCAAATATTTCATTTGTTTCAAAATCTATGCTTACTTTAGAAGACTAAGTTCTTGTTTTTTTTATCATAAAATAGTCCTTTCCCTTTGCACTGTTGTGAAGAGTTACTTTGCTTATGTATTGGAGAGCAGATCAGAGCACATCCCCCTCCCCAGAGACACTCATGTCAATGAGGTCCTCCCTTTCCTTTCCCTGCTGTCTAGTTTGGGCTTCTGGTTGCAATGAAAGGTTTTGCCAACAGCAAGCATAAATCTTACTTTTAAAAAAAGGTGAAGAAGAAAACCGCCTTTTTCTAATAATCTTATGCTGTCAAACAAAATATACATGCCACCAACATGATTTTCTCCGTAAAAAAAAAAAAAACACTAATTTTTTTCTGATGACAACAGCCAAAAAGCCTGCAAGAAGCAAACACTGGTGACACTTGCTTTTGTCTTCACTCACTAGACTCCATTATGTTCCCCTCTCTCCCCCCCCCCCCCCACCCCCCCCTTTAAAAACAAAAAAAGCCATGTTCCAGCTAAGATCACTTAACTGTCAAACTTATCAAGAGACTAACAAATTATACATCCCAACTGAATGGCTTTTGCATGTGTGTCAACCCTACCCCCTGTCCACACACACACACACACACACACACACACACACACACACACACACACACACACACACACACACACACACACACTCACTCACTCACTCACTCACTCACTCACTCACTCACTCACTCACACATCCCTCCCCCTCCTCTTAGCCACTTACCCACCAAAATACCATTCACCCAAACACATATACCCCCCCACCCCCACCCCCACCACAGCAAACTACTAGGACTGGTCAGCTAAGCTAGTGTACTTAGTGGACTGGTCAGTCAGTGAGTGGGCAGGTGCTAACAGGGTCAGTCAGCAACAGATCTGTTGACTCTGCACGGACCTTTTTGATTAATTACCCCTCGCCCTCCCTATCAGAGTTTGCCTTTGTGCTTCATAAGCATTTCTCCAGAGACTCCAAGTAACAGACTAGAATTTTTTTTTTTTTAAAAGGATCAGTCACTAAGACAAAATTTAGCTAAAATTATGGCAAGAAATTAATTTATAAATAATGACTGATTAAATCCGTCCAGTGCTAGATCATGTATGTTTTGTTGTTTTGTTTTGTTCCTCAGATAGAGGTTCACCCATGGTGATATTTTGTGTATGTGACTGTTTGCCCACAATTATAATACAGCTGCATTCCAACTTCGGGGATGAAGACTGACATCTAAACACACCACCAGTGTGCAATCATTTTTTAAAAAATATTTTGACATCCATTCCTACTGACATGCAGTGGCCTACTCTTCCAAAAGGAGGAACGGCTTTTAACGTGTGCACAGGATGTTCTGCATGCATTTGTACAATGCACCTTAGTGTGGGAAAGGGGGGGGGGGGGGTTGTCAGTACTGATGTTGCCTGAAAAGGGAAAAACTCCCCTCAAACAAGCATCTCAGTAGTGGAGCCCTCAACCCTATGCCATCAGATCAAGAGCTGAACATGCTAACCACTAGGCTAACCAGTTCACCCCCCCCCCCTCCCCAAATCTTGTTTTTAAAAAGCTACAACACAAGATTCACACACTACACATACTACACATGTGTACAGAAAAAAGCAAAACAAAGAACAATTCAATTAAACAAAATATAAATAGAAAATGGAAGAAAAAAAGGTTTTGTATGAAGTGAAAGTTATATCCAACTGGGAAAAGGCAAGTTTGAAAGTTTCTGTTAAAACTATTATTTATGAAGTGAAGATTTCTAGCAAAAACAGAGGAAGAGATCACTCCAGCTATATCTACTAGGCCAGAGACAGAGATCGAGTGATGGCCAACAGACAGCCACCAGATATCAGATCAAAAAGTCTTAAATGAAATGAAGAACAAAAACAACATACAAAGAAGGTAAACAAACAAGGCAAACAATTGGCAACTACACACACTGGGGGAAAAATACCCCCACCCCCCACCCCCAAATAAAACAAACACAAGAGAAGCGATTGAAAAAACAAAACCAGGATACACAAGCAGAAAACAAACAATCTAGACAAACAACTTTTAAAAATTTAACAAATACTTGAAATAGTGACTAAACTGCAAGAAAAAATGATTTTTTTAAAAAAGACAAATGATGGTTCGTAAATAAACAAACAGGCCAAACAAAAGACAAACAAACCAAAATTTATAGAAATTATACATAAACCGGGTGAACAAACAAACAGGGCTAACAAACAACAAATAGAAAACAAGTGGAAAAAACAAACAACAAAGGGAAAATGTATATATGCAAACAGGATAAACAAACAAATCTGACAAACAAACAACAATGCAAACAAATAAACAATACACAAGTGGAAAAATTATAACAAAAGGAACAAAGAACAAATGAAAAATGTTCTACAAACATACAAACAAAAAGGGCAAACAAAAATCATCAAGGCACATAACCATGTAAGATGAAAAGGAAAAACACACAGGACAAACTTGAACAAAAGAAGCTAACATAGTAGGTGAACATTATTTATAAGTATAGGGAAACAAACATAAAAAAAGGTTTTAAAATAACAAAGCAAAATACAGCTAACAAAAAGAAAGGATTTTATAAACAAAAGGAAAAAAAAAAAAGCACATGAGAAAACAGGTGGCATACAAATAGAAGAAAACAAGCAAAAAGGGTACTAACAAACATGGCACACAAAAATACAAAGAAAAAGGGGAAAATAAAATAAACATGACACACAAAAGGGCGAAACGAACGGGGTCAACAAACAAGGTGCAACAAGAGGGAAAACAAACAAATACAGCAAACAAAATGAGAGTTTAACAAACAAACAAATTAACACAGCAAACAAATGGGGAATTAAACAAACAAACATATCAAACATCTGAGAGTTTAACAAACAAACAAATGAACACAGCAAATAAACAAACACACCAAACATCTAAAAATAATTTTAAAATTTTTTAAAGGAAATAATTTTTTTAAATCAGGGTCAGCAAACACCAAGGAAAGTAGATGATATTTTTTCTGCTTGATATTTGGCTTGATATCCCCAGACAGGAGTATGTAGCCGAAGTAGTTGTTGTACCTTTTTTTTTCTTTTTTTCCCCATGTATTCATGTTTCATATTATTTCCAGCCTGCATATCTGTTTCTTTCCTTACTGGAGTGGCCTTTTCTACACAACTTTGCCTGAGAAAAAAACAAACACTTTCACAGCAGAAATTCTTTTAGATCTATACAAGTAGATGTGTATCATTATGCATGGGGCATCAGTTTAACATTTCATTCAAAAGACTTAACCCTAGACCACCACTCATGGTCTAATGGATGAACAAAAATCTAACCTAAGGCAGAATCATGCCCCCAAACTCCTGCTTTCTGAATGGGTGTTATACCTCTAGACCACCAGTCTCCCAAGACTACAGACTAGAGTACAGATCAAAACGTCTTGCTGAATACCATGTCTTCACTTCAGTAAGCAACTTTGTGAAAAATAGTTATTAATTACAATGAAACAGTATAGCTATGAGTTTCAAAAACATGCAGACAAAATCCTCTTAATTAAAGTTTGCTTCAGACAAGTTAATTTATGAGCAATTCAACATGAGCTGTTCCTTGTTCTTGCCCAACAGAAGCCTCCCTAAGTTCCTTAGTTACTCTTTTTTAAAAATACATTTTCTGTTTGCCTTTTTTTTTTTTTTAAATGTCAATGCCATGCAGATCTCATTTCATTGTTATATACTGTTTTTCTTTTATATAATCTTTCAGATACTTTAACTGGTGGCTCAAATACCTGCCACACTTTTTATTTTGATTTACAGTGTCACTATCGCTAAATATTACTACTACTAGAGGGCTGATCAACCACATTTTCAATGTTTATATTCATGTGATAATTCAGTTCAAGTAGCACCATAAAAGACCTACATATTAACCAACATTGCCAGACATTAATATTATAAGCACAGAAAAACAAATGTTGACAAAAATGTAGAACACTTGTTGAGGGCATTCACTGATTCAGCCAAAATTTTGATACACAATAGCAAACTCTAGACCTACATTTTATGCAGGTATGTTTAGTCTATATTGCTTTAATTATGATTTGATTTATTTTATCTGAAAATAGTATATCATGATAATTCTGATTTTATACTAATTTAATTATTTAATTATAGATAGAGTTCATTGTGTATAACTACTAAGTATTCATACAACACTGATGAAGATTGTTCATACATCCTGATCTTCACAAGACTTAAATGTGTACATATCCACTTATATCTTGTACTTTTCTGGGTCTTTAAACACACACACACACACACACACACACACACACACACACACACACACACACACACACACACACACACACACATTTTTCTGATCCAATACCAGTAACTTTTTTTTAGGCATTCTGTCATGCAATGAAGAAACAAATTGAAACAAACTGTAGGAAAGAAATTGATGAGAAAAATTGTAAAACAGCAATTTGCTGCATATAATTAATTAATCCATGCAGGTAGAACATATGTAATATATGCACAGTTCCTCATTTCTGCCCCACTGCAAATCAAAACCAGAGCGCTAAGACAATCAAAACAAATAGCCGTTGATCAAGAAATCTGATCTAGACATGAAAATCATTCAAGCGAAGAGGCCTTGGGTGTGCTCTAACCAGTACACTGTGCATGCTGTAACATGGGCAGCTTACCTTAGAAGGTAGACAGCTCTCTCAATGTCAGTCAATTGCTCGTCAACCGTAAGGCTTTCGAGTTCTTCGGAGGTCTGGAAAACAAACCATAAAGTTATAGCTAACTGCAAAAAAAGGAGAAAATTATGTTCTGCTGAATGCAAACTAGTTATACAAACAGTAACTGCTAGTGTATTTTGATAAGTAAATAGTTCATAGGTACCTTTAGTGGCTTGGTGGGTCGATCGAGATTTAGCTCTTCCAAATCGTCTAGGAGAGCCCCGGGCCCATCCATTCTGAAATAAGGGATGGACGAAGCTTTCTTATTCAGCCTAAGTCATGGTTTCCCCACAAAAACCTCTTAACTTTAAGAATACAACATCTCCGACACAAACACAAACATCGCGTTCTTCGCAATTCACAGTTCACGGTTCGTTGACAAAGAGTGGCTTCTCTTGACAACATGAACTTCCACCATGTTTCTCGGATTTAGATCACGCCAGTCTCCGCGGCACCTCGCGAGACCCTTGTACAAGCGCTAAATTAGAACCGTCGACAGCAAAGCGTAAAAACCTGTAATGAAAAACCTTGCTTTTCAATAACTAAAAACTTTCTTCTATCACGTAACATAAAGCACTGACGAAACAGGGCTGTTTGTTTTTCAAGTAGCACTGCTAAAAGCCTGTAATTTATTCACAGTGGTCACTGGGAAAGAAAGCAAATTGTCTTTAATTGCCCCTCCCTCAACCCCTCCCCCACCCCCTCCTCACAATCCTTGGGGAGAAATCATTTGACTGTTTTCGTTCTATTCCATCACTAAATGCCCAAACAATAATATAGACATTCTTTACCCCAAAACATTATCGTAACTTCGCGTCTGTAACTGAGAAGTTAAGCTCGTCAGAAATTACTGGAAGGGATATGTTTTTATCCTTGGAAATCCATAGCAAACAAAATATAAACATGCTTTATAGGCAAATTGCTTGTGGAAATATTTATATACAGTGGTAATTAGATCTATATGTTTAACACCACACGATTCCAGCCTCTGTGTGTGTGTGTGTGTGTGTGTGTGTGTGTTGAACAAAAATCCTGTATCAATAACAGCAACACAGTAACACATCGTTGCTTATTAGCGTTCTCTTGTGTAGAAACTGTACCGAAAATAATGTATGCCCTGTGTGATTTTTTATATGAGAAAATGGAAAGAAAAACAACAACAAACTAAAAAAACCCACTGAAACAAACTGGCTCTACAAAAGTTTTGTTGATAAATACTTCACACATTAGATTCAGTTCTTTCGGTTCTTTGAAGTCTTTTAATATATATATATATATATATATATATATATTAATATAATTATATTAATATATATATATATTTATATATATTATATATATATATATATATATATATATTTATATATATATATATTAATGTCGCTATTGTGTGTCATTAATTTCTGTCTTCCTCTAGATTTAGGTTCTTTATTATGTTAAAAAGGTTACTTTCGAGTTGTAAAATCGCCCCCCCCCCCCCCCCCCCAAAAAAAAAAAAAGGTACTTTTTATCATTAAAATATACTCTCTCTCTCTTCTCCTCTCTCTCTCTCTCTCTCTCTCTCTCTCCTCTCTCTCTCTCTCTCTCTCTCTCTCTCTCTTAATCTTGTTCTAGATGATTTTTCCTCTAATGTTAATATCAGTGGCAACTCCACTCTCCCCAAAGTCCTTGGATGAGGCTATAAACGAAGCTCAGCGAACACATGCAGAACATCTTGCCCAGTTAAAACCTGTTCCGCTTTTCGGAAGAGTGGGCCATTGTGTGAGGGGAAAAAAAGGAAAAAGAAAAAGAACAAGTGCAAAAGTTTCTGTTTGTGAGTTCAAGGAACTCCAGTTTTCCGTCTTTTTGTGAGGGGCCCTGTCATGCTCTCTTCCTCCTGCTGGTATTGTTGTGCTGTTTACCTACCTCCCAGCGGAAATTTCTGATTCCAGGAATTTCTGATTAGGACAGATCTAAACTCCTTTCATTGTATTGTTGGATCTTTTACTACCTCCAGAAATTTCTGATTTAGGACTAGATCTAAAACTTCTTCCCTTTCCTATAATCATCTTGTTGGGTTTTCTTCTCCAGAAGTGTTGGGATAAAGTCAGCGGTGGGTGTGACGCTCTACATAGGCTATTCTTTTCACAGAATGGTGAGATTTTTTGCGTATGTGACCGTTTTCTTTTTATGCCCCACCATTTAGACAGCCACATTCCTGTTTTAGGGGACGATGGCTAAACACAACACTTGTGTAGGCCCTATATGCCTTAGTTTTTGTGTGTTTTTTTTAATTTGTCACCCGCTCCTGCCAGTCTACTCTTAAAGGTGGTGCAGGTTTTTAACGTGTGGGCAAGATGTACTGCGTGCATTCGCACACGGTTAAAGTTAAAGTCTGTCCCGAGCCTAAGGCTCATCAGGCCGGTGCTTATCCCGGTTTCTGTGGCATTAAGCGACTGAGAGTCATAGACTCCCTCCTGGATAGGACGCCAGTCGATCGCAGGGTTAACCCCCAACACAAGGTTGGTATCCCTTTTACACCTGGGTGGGGTGAGAAAATAGCTGTAAAGTGCCTTCTCCAAGGGCACAACGCCATAGCTGAAAGCTGGGATCGAACCCGCAACCTTTAGATTACGAGTCCAACACCCTAACCACTAGGCTACAGCGGCGGTTATTCGCACACGGGGCCTTGCTTTGTAGTCTTGTCCGGACTTTGACATTCAGTTCCATGTTTTCCTCAAACTGGGAAGAAAGGCCAAGGCTGGGAATCAACCCAGAACCTTGTAGTTTACTTGTTAGGCAAGTGGAGGGACCATCTTACTACCTTCAGTTTAGTCAGCACGCGCGCACGCACACACTCACGCACACATACACCCACGCGTGCACAAACACGCGCGCGCGCACACCACACACACACACCACGCGCGCGCGCGCGCACACGCGCACACACACACACACACACACACACACACACCACAGCCCATGCACGCACGCAAACACACACACACACGCAGAGGCGCGCACACATACATACACGCGCGTGCGCACCACACACACACATACACACCACCACCACCACACAACAACAACAAGGAATGAGAGAAATCAAGAAAACTGGCATTCTTTCCGAATCTCAGGAACTGTGGTCATGCTGTAGAGTGTGGCGGATAAGTATATATATATATTTTTTTTTCGGATAAATTTATATTTATAATCCTGCACATACCAACCCCTTCACTGTATCAAAATTACCCTTAAGAAATAATTTTTTCTTTGATCGTGCAGCATTAAAACCGAAGCTGTAAATTAAACGTCACTTTTGTACACGAGACGAAAGGGTGTCTGGTGTGAATCAGTCACACACACATACACACAGAGTCGCACACACGCACGCCGTGAGACACTGAACAGGGTGAAGACTTGCAACAAAAGCGTGCAATACAAACCACAGACCACAAACTCACCAGCAAAATGGTGTCAAAAACCGAAAAATCAGAAGAAACAAAAATCACATGACTGATTACTCTCCCTCCCCTTGCCCCACCCCCTTCCTAGGCCCTCATCCATCCTCACTTTGAATTGCCATTCCCCCCAAAAAAAATCACCGTGAGCTGTTTGCCACAGTTTCACTGTAGGCTAGCCCAAACCTTTCAGGCATGTCATCTGAAGCATTATATAGTCACAACATGCACCTTTCTTCTTCGTCGTTGTCTAAAACACCAAGCACTCCTGGCGTGACGAAGACAGCAACTCAGAAGACTTGGTCAAGCCAACATCACATCAGCTCCAATTTCTGGTCTTTCAAAACGACGGAGATCAGAATGGAATCGGGAGGATCGGACAACGTTCTGGAGGCCAATTCTGCGGGTTCTCTGATGGCAGCGCCCATGGGTAACAGCTCCTTACAGTTGTCCAGCAGTCTTGGTTCATCAACTAGCAGCACGACTACAGCTGAGGACAGAGAGACCAGTAACAGTGAAGGTGTGGCTCGTAGGCTAGTAGTAGTGGTGGTGGTGGTGGTGGTGGTAGTAGCAGCAGCAGAAGCAGTAGTAGTAGTAGTAGTAGTAGTAGTAGTAGTAGTAGTAGTAGTAGTAGTAGTAGTAGTCGCAGCAGCAGTATTAGAAGTAGTAGTAGTAACAGCAGCAGAAGTAGTAGTAGGCCTAATAGTAGTAGTAGCAGCAGCAGCAGTAGTGGTAGTGGTAGCAGCAGCATTAGAAGTAGTAGTAGCAGCAGCAGCAGAAGAAGAAGTAGTAGTAGTAGCAGCAGCAGCAGTATTAGTAGTAGTAGTAGTAGTAGTAGTAGTAGTAGTAGTAGTAGTAGTAGTAGTAGTAGTAGTAGTAGCAGCAGCAGCAGCAGCAGTAGTAGTAGTAGTAGTAGTAGTAGTAGTAGTAGTAGTAGTAGTAGTAGCAGCAGCAGCAGCAGCAGTAGTAGTAGTAGTAGTAGTAGTAGTAGTAGTAGTAGTAGTAGTAGTAGTAGCGACAAAAAACGAAGTAGTGGGAGGAGGACCGTAAGAGTAGTACAGATAGTAGTCATAGACGTAATAGGCCTAGTTGTAGGAACAGCAGTGGCAGCAACAGTACAGCAGTAGCAGGAGAAGTAGTAGTAAAGGTAGCAGCAGCAGCAGGAGTAGTAGTAGCAGTAACAGTAGCAACAGCAGCAATAGTAGTAGTAGTAGCTACAGTAGAAGTAGTAGTAGTGGTAGTAGTAGTAGTAGTAGTAGTAGTAGTAGTAGTAGTAGTAGTAGTAGTAGTAGTAGTAGTAGTAGTAGTAGTACCAGCACCAGCACCAGCACCAGCACCAGCAGCAGCAGTAGCAACAGTAGCAACAGTAGAAGTAGAAGTCGTAGTAGTAGTAGTAGTAGTAGTAGTAGTAGTAGTAGTAGTAGTAGTAGTAGTAGTAGTAGTAGTAGTAGTAGTAGCAGCAGCAGCAGCAACAGTAATAGCAAGGGACTATGGCAAAAATAGCAGAAAGAAGAGGGACAACAGCAGGGGTGTAATCAAGACATAGGGTCTCGGTTGTCAGAGAGAGCTACTGGGCGGTGGTGGTGGTGGTCAGTCCTAGATTGGATCATTCCACAGGGAGTCTCATATAATCAAAAAAGAAAGAAAGACAGCACAAACGGTAGTAGTAGTAGCAGCAGTGGTCGTAGTAGTAGTAGTAGTAGTAGTAGTAGTAGTAGTAGTAGTAGTAGTAGTAGTGGCAGCAGCAGCAGCAGCAGCAGTAGTGGTGGTAGTAGTAGTAGTAGTAGTAGTAGTAGTAGTAGTAGTAGTAGTAGTAGTATATAGTAGTAGTAGTAGTAGTAGTTAGTAGTAGTAGTAGTAGTAGTAGTAGTAGTACTGGTAACACTAATAGCAGAACTGGCTTTGTAGCTTTCAACCCTCCTGTGATATTTCTGTATCTTATAATCATATCAATGATTGTACCCGTATTCGCCCTATTTGAAATGATGGTGACTGAAAATTGACATACAAGCATGTGTATTTTTTTTTTTTTTTTTTTAATGTATCAAGTTTATTTGTAGGGATTGCATTCAGTTGTTCGTCTTCTTCCATTAATGTTCAGCAGTCAGCAGTTTGACCATTATTAACATTTTGGGCGAAGTGCAAGTGTGTGTACCTAATCACAATTTCATATTCATAGTCCTTATCCGGTCCGGGATGGGGGTTGGGGTTGGAAGTTTCACATAAGCACAAAAAGAATTAACAATTTCTACAATTCTGCAAGTAAATGTAGATGTATGGACAGTTTTTTGGTTCGTACTAAGCCACTGTGGTCAGCAAACACTATGTTGGCAGAATTCGTTGCTTTTTCAGGATTCCTTTCTTCTTCTTCGAACGCTCAGACAGCAATTATTGTTGTCTGTCATATGAACGAAAATGCGTTGCGCTGCCGTTAAGCGCCTGACAAGCCAGGCTCGGCGCATCTGACTTCAACGTGGGAGAGAATTGTTATATTTAAGTCTTTCTGGAAAAAAACAAGGCAGGAGAACAGACCAAGAAGGTAGAAGAAAGACAAGTAGGAGGTGACGGGAAGAAAAGGAACAAGGCAGAATCAGAGAGGGATAGAAAAGAGGGGGAGGATAGATATGTACAAACGTAGTCACTGAGTAATATAGTGATGTGCACACTTAGTCCAAATATTATCTGGGCATCATTTTATAAAATCATGTTATCATTATTGATTTATTTTCTTTGGGTTAAAACAAAAGATTATTGGTACTTGCACATGCTATGTGGTTATCTTGCAGTGAAGCTGCCGAAAAACGCCGTGGAATTGATAGCATGGGCGATCACCGAGTGTAACACCACCACCCCCACCCTCACCCACATCGCCTCCTACATTCAGGTTGGTTCTAAAGACAAAAGCCTGCTCTAGGATATTCTCATTCATTGTCAGTGTTGCCTTTATCTTCATGCATGGTGTTGCTTTTGTTTCCAGTGATTAGACAAAGTTGGGTTTGGCTTGGTTTGTTGGTTTTTGTTTGGTTGTTTTTTTGTTTTTTTTTTATTGGGGGGGGGGGGGGGGGGGGGATGTGGACTAGTGGATATAAACATTGCGCTCGTGATCTTACGGCCAAGGCTCGAGCCATATTGAGGCACCCAGAGGATTTTTCATTGGAGTAAACGTCAGCACTGACTCCATTTCCCAGAAAGTCCTTCGGATGAGACTATAAACCGAGGTGTTGTGTGCGAACGCATGCAGAACATTTTGTGTACATGTTAAAACCTGTTCTGCCTACTGGAAGAGTAGGTCATTGCGTGTCGGTATGAATAGATGACAAATTAAAAAAAAACAAACCCACATGGACATTGGTGTTGTGTTTAAACATGTACGAAGTTGGAAGGCGGCTACCTAAATTAATGGTGGGCGAAAACGGCCCCAGACACACACAAAAATCTCATTGTTGGTGAACCTCAGAGCTCTAGCCAAAGAACAAACGAAAACAAAACAAAAAACCCCTTTTTGTGGGTGTTGTTGTTATTTTTGTTAGGTCTATTTGTGTGTGTGTGTTCTTGCAGGCACACGTGGCGACGTACCGCGAGGAAGACCTGAGCGTGCTGATCAAGATGGTGCAGCATCACCTCAACAAGAACAACCCCACCTACTTCCTGCCAGTTCTCTCCCCTGCCGGCCACCGCTCCCATAACCCCAACCTAGCCAGGTCAGAGAGAGGGAGAGGGAGAGGGAGAGAGAGAGAGAGAGAGATAATTTCTTTCTAAGACTTAGGCTAGCCTAGTCTGGCGACCGTGGGAACACCCCTGAAGATTGACAAGTTCCCTCCATTTCTCTCTCTGTTCAGCCTTTCTCAAAGTTTGGTTGAGTTCTAGGCCTGTCCGTTCGCTGATGTCCTCCCATCTCTTCTTTGGTCTGCCTCTTTTTTTTTCCTCCTTGGACAGTGCCTTGCAGTATTGTTTTTGCAAGTCCTTTTGATCTTGTTATATGCGCCTACCGTTTTAGTTTGCGCTTCTTTACGATTGATAGGTTTTCGTAGGGACCAATGGAGAGAGAATTACTTCGAGGATAATTGGTCTGTGGTTAATTCCATTTGGCTTCAATCCCGTGGGTCCATGAAGTCCTAGGTTCAAATCTCAGCATCGGCGTTTGGTGAATTAAGGGTGACCATTTTTACGATCACCCACGTCAACTTCAAGTGCAGACCTGCCAATGCCTTGCTTCCCTTAGAGTGTGTGTATGTATATATATATATATATATATATATATATAAAACTATATATATAACTATATATAACTATATATAACTATATATAACTATATATAACTATATATATATATATATATATATATATATATATATATATATATATATAAAACTATATATATAACTATCAAATTAACATGTGAAAGATTCTGTAATTACTCAGTGTAGTAGTAGTAGTAGAAGTAGTAGTAGTAGTTGGGTTTATTGGTTTTGAAACACATTAAATTGACACATGTATTTCTTTATAAACTAGATCTATAATACTCCTTTTTTTTTAGATCTATTTTACTACTGAAACACTTAACCTCTCATACTACTACTACTACTACTACTGCTTCTGCTACTGCTACTACTTCTACACACCACACCCTGTGCAGATAAATCAGATTTTAAATTGTGACGTATTTTTTTGTTATTTTTTTCCTAAAAGGGAGACGTCATCTGACACAATCTTTACTGAGTCATCAACGTGATACACTTGATACAAAAGGACACAAAAGAACCACTCTGCAGTTGGTAGTTCTATGATTGGTTTGTCCATAGATCTAGAGTGTTTTTGAAAGTCTTAGCATCTGAGTGTTCGATAATGAGGGTGTTTTAATGATTTTAATCAGTCACTTTACAAAGCTGCAGTGCTACTATGAAATGGGAGAAGAGAAAAAAAAAAGAAGAAGAAAAAACGTAAACAACAAAACACCCCCCCCCAAAAAAAAAAAAAAAAAGCAACAGCAACAACAACGCCCCCTTCCCACAAAACAACAACAAACAAACCAACGAAAAGAAACCAATCAACCAACAAACACCCCCCTAAAAAAAAAAAAAAAAAAGGAAAAAAAACAACTACTTAGCTCTGTCACGAGTTACAACTTATTAACACTGTAGTAACTGTTGCGTCATTTTAGGTATTACGTCATTGACTTGACGTCTTAAAGGGAGCTGAAGATTTTCTTTTTTTTAAAAATGCACGTGAACGACTTTTGGAGGGGAGAGATTTAGATCTGTATGTTGCACACAAAGATTGTATCGTATTGTATTTCTTGTATTGTATCGTATGGTATTTATTGTAGCGTATTGTATCATATTGTATGTATTGTATTGTAGCGCATTGTATTGTATTTGTTGTATTGTATTGTACTGTATTTATTGCCTTTTGTTGGAAACTGCTTTAGTCGGTGCAGATTTTCCTGCGTGAAATTCAGGCTGCAAGAGAGAGTGCGTGGAAACAAGAGCCCACACACACACTCCTTGCCATGTCTGTGGGCCTAAGTGTATTTCAGTGTCTCCCCGGGAGTTGGCTTTTTCTACAGAATCTTGCCAGGCACAAGTCTTTTGTTGCCGTGGGTTCTTTTATGTAAGCTACACTAATCCTCATATTAGTAATACCTCATTGAGAAGACTAGCGCCCAGAACACAAATCAAGGAAAAAGTGAAAAACAAATCAAGAGAAAAACCTCAGGTTTAAAGAGAAATCCAACCCCAACTTCTCGCTTTCTAGATATGTGTTTTGCCTCTAGATCTGTTTTACCATTGTATTGCACTGTGCTGTATTGATTGTTATCATCATCAAAAGCCTTTTTATGCCTTCTTGGCATGTAGGCAGCAACAAAGGTTTCCACTCCTGCCTGTCTTGGGCCAGTTTCTCAATGGTTCCCAGGAGTGTTGGAGGGTCTTCAGCTCTGTTGTATTGATTGTACTACACTGTATTGTGTAATACTGCAATCATAACAGATGTTCATTGTAATATGTTCAGTGTTTTGATTGTTTTGCATTATAAGCCTGCTGTATTGTGTAGTGGAACCAGGTTTGACCTTTTGGAGTGGAGTTGCCCTCATGGCTGGTGGCATATCTTGT
Organism: Stramonita haemastoma; assembly: GCA_030674155.1. Taxonomy (NCBI): domain Eukaryota; kingdom Metazoa; phylum Mollusca; class Gastropoda; order Neogastropoda; family Muricidae; genus Stramonita; species Stramonita haemastoma. The sequence continues at coordinate 3,508,260 of CM060320.1, forward strand.
GTCAAAATGGCGACAAAGGTAATGATGTAGATTAAGCCCCCATCCAAATTCCTTCTTTTTTTTTTGTTTCTCGGTTAGAGCTCCGAGGTTCATCAATGGTGAGATTTCTGCATATGCGACCTTTTTCCCCACTCACCATTTAGGTAACCACATTCCGACCTCGGGGATCATTTTCCATTTCATTTTGCTGATAACCAACGGGACATCAGAGGACATGTTAGGAGTGTGATAAAATTTGAACAAGAGAATAGTTGGATGACTGAGGAGAACCGTCTTTGGAGTTGGGCTGATGTGATAGATCTAGCCTAAGGCTGCTGGTGTCAGAAGTTGGGACAAGGGTCATTTAGATCTGGCCCATCTGAGCTGGGAGAACTTTAGTTTCCAGCGTACAGTCTAACTGAGGTTGCTTTTAAAAAAAAATATTAAAAAAAGAGAAAGAAAAAGAAAAAAGTAGAAAAGCTTGTGTGTTAGTTTGTTTTCGTTTTTAGATTCAAAACAAAAATTAGTTGCAGAGGGCTATGTGGGAAATCGGTTAATCTTGTTAGCCTACATGAACTCACACAGTAATACAGCATGCATAACTCTCCACTCTCTGTAGCTGCCTCATAAACTCTCTCTCTCCTTAAATTCTTCTGGTCTGTTCCATTTTTTTTTCCGCTTCCTTGTTCCCTCTCCATTTTTCTCAATGATGTAGGCCTACACAGTACAATAATAACTATGTTGCTGGGAGGAATGTGTCGCTTCTGCCGCCATCACGGCTGGTGTCTGTGTGCCAGATGGGCCATCAACCTACAGGTGGTGTCGGTTGGGGAGGACGGTTCCCTCATCCGGAGACGCCATCGCTCTCACGCCCACCAAAGCAACAGCAGACGATCCCACACTCCCTCCTCCACCGCCTCCTCCCCCTTCGCCGTCCCCACCTCCCTCCCCACCCTCATGGTGTCGCCCCCAGACGGCGCTGGCAGCGGATCTGGCCAAAACCCACAGTTTGCGTCTTTCTCTGGGTAAGGCCGTGGTTGTGTGTTGTGTGGTCTTCAGAGTGAAAGTGGTGTTGGATTTTTAGTAAAGTTAGCTTGCTGCAGATCATTTGTTGTCGTTGGTGTTAAGATTCAGCTTGCTTGCTTACTCGAGGGAAGCAATTCATCACAATATGGTAGAATCTATTATCAAATTGTTCCCCTCCCCCCCCTCCATGTCAAGACCAATATTGAAATAATTATAACAATACTACTACAACTACTAATGATAATAATAACAATAACAGTGATGATAATAACAACAATAATAGTTTATAATAATAATGACAATGACAATAATAATAATAATAATACATCATCATCATCATCATCATCATCATCATCATCGCAACAACAATAATGATAGTAATAGTGATAAATGGAATGTATATAGCGCTATATCTTGCAAAAAATAAATCAAAGCGATTCTATTCAACCAATTCTTACACATGCAACCAATCCTGTGGTAATATGCAATATAATGTTCGGAATGTCTTCATCCATGACAAGCTCTTGGCTTCACAGCCTATACCCCCCTTCAAATGAAAAAAAAACCCTCCTGAAGTTGGAATGTGGCTGCTTATATGGCAGGAACTCTCCTATTTTCTGCCTTCTCAGTCCATTCTCCTTTTTTCCCCAGAAAGACTTAAAAGATAACAATTCTCTCCCATGCATAAAGTCATATAATGTGCTGGGCCTGACTTGTCAGGCGCTCAACAGCAAAGCAACTCTTTCTTGCTCACATGAGATAACAATAGTTGCTGACTGAGCGTTCAACAAAGAAGACTCATGTGTACTAGACCCTAGGCAGGTAGATGTGGAACACTGGTCAGAACGTGGTCATTGTCAGCGGGCGTGTAGTTATTTCAGCCCTCCCGGCCCATCTATGCCTCCGCCATCATCTTCAGCGTTGCCAGGACAACCCAGCCCAGTCTTCACCGGGGGTTCCCTCCCCTTCCCGCTGTTCAGTTCTCCATCGCCTGCCGGCAGCATGACCGCTGGGCCACAGCCGCCCCCCCTGGGTCCTGCAGGGCTGTACGGGGTGCCCGTCAGTGCCCCCCCAGCAGTGGGCAGTGTGGGTCACCCCCTCTCTCCTCCCCCACCCCCCTCTGCCCCAGGCCTCACCTACCAACTGCCGCTGTGCTGATTACTGACTGCAAGGATTGAAGAGTTGTCCCATTCTGTCTTATTTTCATCTTTTTAAAATCATTAAAAAAAAAAGTCTTTTGTTGATGGTTTTGTTTTTGCTCTATAGTAATTGGGGGTGGGATAGCTCAGTGGTTAGAGCACTTGCTTTCCCCAAGCTAAGGTTAAGCAGCATCGAGCATGGTTACCAGTTGGATGGGTGACCGTTTGCGGGCCTTGGCTTCAGTACAGTCCCCCCAGCTGTAAATGAATACCTGCCCTCTTTAGAGTCAGGGAAGGTAAAGCAGCGAGGGAGAGGAGATGGGCGCCGCCCTCAATATGCTGGCCCCTAGAGAAGTTGAGGTCTCTGACGCCTCACTCCCCTACAAACGCATAGGTTATGGAACACCTTTACCTTTTACAGTAATGGGACAATTTGTTCTGATTTTTTCCTCTTTTGTTGATGTTTTCTCTGTTAGTGTGCCGTACATGAATGGGACGATTTGTTCTGCTGGTTAATCTTGCGCTTCTACATTATTTCACCTTTTGTTATATAATATTAGTTGTGTTATGCAATATCACTTTGTATGGACTGTTCATTCCCTTTTGTTTGATTGTATCATTAAAAAAAAAATTTCCAACACCCAGTGCCCATTTTCATTCAGTTTTGGTTGGTTTACTCTTGTTTGGTTGAATCATAAAAACAAAAAATATCATTTTTCTGCTGTCTAAAACACATTTACACCATCTATTTCTTCTTTACTATGGAGTCATTGGTTAAGATAAGAAAGTGAAACCATGAATACTACCATACGTAGTATGTTGTTGAGAGGTTTTTGTTTTTCTTCAGAACTAAAGTAGTTGAAATTTCTTTGTCTGTTTTCACCCCTTTCATTCTAGTTGGGTTACAGCAACATGTAATGGAGTTGAAAGCCAGTAAGAATGACAAGAAAAGTCAAGTTTTTTTTTAACATTCACATTGTGAGGTAATGCTTCATTTCTATTTCTTGTGTGTGTGTGTGTGTGTGTGAGTGTGTGTTGAAGAATTGCAATTGGTAGACCATGTGCATACTTTGCCATATGCGATGCTCCACCACATAAGGAGTCGGATTGCACAAGAGGTCAAATTCTAGTTACTGACATACTATTAATCAGCAATAAAATGGCTATACAATACAAAAAACAGATTAAAAATCTGACAATTCTATCAAAAGATATTGCAACTTGAAGTGATAGACTCCAGAAAATGACAAAATGGGAAATTTGCAAGTTAAGCATCGTAATAGGTGACCAGAATGAGGGCTTGGGTATTTTTAAAACATGTTTAAAGGCAAAAGGAAACAAAATTATGCCTTGATATTTCACTACAATATACAACAATGGCTATAGTTTTATAATCAATCAAAATCTTAAAATCGACAACTTGACCCCCACCTGCCTTTAATGGCTCCTAGCAGAAAAGTAGGTAATGTGCTAAGCGACTCATTTTGTGGTGGAGCGCCACATATCTTGATTTGATATTGTGTAATGAAATAAGACTGTAATTACAATTGTTATGATTTTGATCAGATAAGTTTTCTACAAAGTTGTCATAATACTTGCTTTTTTGTGTACTTTTTTTTTTTTTTTTTTAAATCTTCCCATTTTTGTTCTGAATGAAATTCAACAGGGGTGTATTCCCTGAAGAGAGTACATTGCTGCAGTGCAGCCCTGTTTCTATTTCTTTTCCACAGTGCTGTGTGTATGATCAGTGATTTCCGTTTGCATCACTTCTTTTGTGGCAGTGGTCTTTAGAACAGTGAGTGTGCTCATTTCATTTCTGTAAATAATTCTGAACCCATGGCTTTGTCATTAAAAGGAGTTCATGAAGAATGCGCTGATTTCACTGCCTTTTCTTGTTACTCTGAGCAGGTGTGATCGTTTGTGTTATTGTCTAATATATAGTCCCATGGGGACAGGACAGCTCAGTGGTCAGAATACTCGCTTTCACTCAGCTAAGGTTAAGCAGCATCAAGTGTACTTACAATTGGATGGGTGACCATTTGCACTCCTTAGCTTCAGTACAGTCCCCCCAGCTGTAAATGGGTACCTGCCCTCTTTAGGGTCAGGGAAGGTAAAGCAGTAAGGGAGAGGAGATGGGCGCCACCCTCAATATGCTGGCCCCTATAGAAACTGAGATCTCTGATGCCTCGCTCCCCTATGACCACATGGGTTATGGGACACCTTTACCTTTACTATAGTCCCATATCAATACAACTATGGGACCTTGCATGTTAATTTGCACATAATGTCACTATAGCAGGTTAACTGCACAAAATCCACAGATAATTCTATAACTATCAGGAGAAAGGCTTACACTGGATGAAAGGAGGCACCACTCAGCACAATTGAAGTGATCCAGCAGCAGTGCAGGGCCTTTCTGGTCAGTGGCCTTGTAGCTTCCTGTCAAATGATGGCTTTGGAGATGTGACAGATTGAACTTTGGTATGGCTGCGTATCGTATACGGTATAACTAGTATGAGCAGTTTGGGGTGTGGCACACTGGGACATCATTGTGATAAGATAGCAACCTACCCCCCCCCAAAAAAAAAAACCAACAACCCCAAACTATTTTGCACAGGCAGACAGACAGACAGAAGACTTGTATGTGCACACATACACACATACAAAGAAGAATCACAATTCCTTTTTTTCATAAACGCATTTAATTAAAAAAATGACAACACAATGACACAACCTTTTAAACTCAATCATCAAGCAGAGACAAACCCTAGATTCCAAGTCACACACACACACACTGATACACACAGAGGCAAGTATACACCCATACACATACACTTCAAACATCACAAAATTAGACTCTCGCTCCTGCTAAAACTATGATAAACAGTTTCATACAGAACTTAAGTGAGGGGGGGGGGGGGGGGGGGGGGGGAGGGGGGGGGGGGAAGAGGTTAAAAAACAACAACAGCAATATATAATGTGGCCATCAAATGTTGCTGTAAGACAACAGTGTCCAATCCCCCCCCCCCAAAAAGAAAAAAGATCAAGTGTTCATCTATTCAAAAATTCTTTTAAAAAAACAACCCATACCCACACATCCTATCACCTCATCAGTCGAGTCCTATACAGACACACACACACACACATACACACACACCTTATCAGCTCAGCAATCAAATCCCATACCCCTACAGACACATCCTTTCAACTCGGCGGTCAAGTCTTACACCCCCCCCTATCTATCACCTCAGCGGTCAAAGTCTTACCACACACACACACACACCTCTCCATCTATCACCTGAGCGGTCGAGCCCTCAGTTTCTTCTCCTCCAGGGAGGGTTCGAGCCCCAGGGCCTCCCTCTCCAGCTGGGCCTGTTTCTGGTTCCTCATCTTCATCAGGAAGCGCTTCTTGATGCGCCAGCTGCGGAACTTGAAGTAGAAGGGGTCCCTGCGGGGCTTGTACAGGGGCACCTTGCCCCCGTAGTACAGCGTCTCAAAGTTGAAGCCCTCCTCCTTGATGCCCTCCCCCTGGCTGTGCCCCTCGCCGGGCCTCGCCACCACCACCGGCATGTTCTTCAGCTCGGGGCGGAACTCCACCACATTCAGCTTCGTGCGGTCTGCCAGCTCCTGGTGCGTTTCCTGGTGGGGGGTGTGAATACAATGTGTTTTTTTTAAAGGTGTTTTTAAAAAATATTTCATTTTTATTTTGTTTTTCATTATTTACTATTATTATTATTTTTTTAAAAGTTTGTTGAGTTTTGATGTTTTCCATGTTTGGGGTGAAAATAGATTTGGAAAAAAGTGTGTAGAGGTTGATAAAGAATTTTGGGGTTAGGGGGTTGGGGGGGGGGGGGGGGGGGAGACAGAGAGAGAATGTGTGCTTGAGTGTGATATGGAACTGTAATTTGTGTTGAGAAAAAAAAACCCACAAAAAAAACCTATCGTTCATGTTTTGATAAATAAGACACAGACCTGAAATTTGCAACGGAAAACTACATTTATATGTTATATGTTTTCAGATGTGTCAGGTAGAATAAAAAAAAAATTTGTTTCAAGATCCCCCCCTAAAGTTTGTTGTTTCAAGTTCTATGGAAATAGTCTCTGCTTTACATTACAAACCAACTGACTTGCAATGAATATAATACATGTTTCAAGTACTGAGGAAATGGAGTGTACCTGGGTCTGGAGGCCGTTGAAGAAGGCCTTGGTGATGTTCTGCACGTTGGAGGTGGAGCCCTCCACCTTGGCGTACAGGTCCTCAATCCCCATCACCTCACACATCGTCTTGATGGCGCGGTGACAGTTCAGACCCTTGCCTGCAGACATACACACAGAGAAACATAAACACTGACCTTGGAGACTGGCAGATGCTAAGCCGAGTGGTTAAAGGATTGCTCAATTTCATCCCAGGGCTCCCATGAAGATGTTGATTCAAATTTCAGCATTGGTGTTTGATGAAGTAACCCTCTCAGTCCCGACCCGGGATTAAAAATTGCCTCCCCTGAACCCCGAACCAGGATTTGCCGTGATTTACACACAGTAGTTTTCCATCACGCAGTGACTCCATTGATCGCTACAACATGCTAAAGCTCTATCAAGCCGGAGGCACAGAGCCTGGGGCGAGAGTCTGGAAGTAATTATAGCTTCTTGTAGATACTTAAGAGGAGGAAAAGGCAAGTGAGCATGTGTGCCTGACCTGATTTCATAATGGAATACGAAATCGTGGGGCAATTTGTGTTGAGAATCCGAATGCAAGAGGGTTAAGGGTGCGGATTTTTACAATCTCCCAGGTCAATTTAAACTGCAGACATGCCAGTATCTGAACTTCATTTGTGTATATTGCTGCAACAATAGCAGTGCCATCCATTAAAAGAAAAATTGTTTTTTGTTTTGTTTTGTTTAATGTCCTTCACTACTTGGTGATATAGACACACACCCGCATTCTCTCTCTCTCTCTCTCTCTCTCTCTCTCTCTCTCTCTCTCTCTCTCTCTCTCTGTGCAAGTCAAGCCTCTTAGTCAGACAGTCATAGTCGATCACTAAAGACTAAGCAGTAATGTGGAATTCCATGAATGAGAAAGAAAGCCACTGGTCATACAACCTCTCACTTTGCTGTTGCCCCCAGCATCAATGGTTTAATCAAGAACTGTGATAAATCCCAGGCACTGAAGGCATAAAAATAAGTGCCCAATGTGGGGCACCAACCCATGACAAACATCTAATGGTATGCAAACAACACTTCATGCTTAAAAATAAAATGCAATATATCTTTCCCATGGGCATGTTTTTTGTCTTTTTTTAATTTTATTAAGCATAAAACATTTACAAAGAAATGCAGACAGGACAGTACAATGATCAGAACAGAGACAAGGGGTGTGTCTACCTTTCGCTGCCTTGTAGACAAACACAGAGGTCTGCTGCTCCTTGCTGAAGAAGTTGTGGTACACTGAAAGAAGACAACACCCAACAGCTGATTATCGATGCATTGACTGTCATAAATACCATCACTAAAAAACCAACAAAACCATCCCCCAAAAAGCAAAAACAAAAAAAACCCCTATCACTCATGATAAAATAGCTACCATTATTGTTAAAAACGCTAGTTTTTCACTTCACTGTAAACCCACAAACAATGGCATGCATTTTTTGGTCATCAACCTAACAGCTCCTAGCAAACAAGAGAGGGGGGAGAGGGGGGTTTGAAAAGAATGGAGCGTGACTGAAAGAAAGAGGCATTTCACCATAAACTAGAGCAACAACAAACCCAAAGAAATGTAAACACTGATATCTTTTATGAACACAGGCAGTGTACACTAGCTCACCACAAATCCCAGACAATATATCACCCGTATACACCCACAGAACATAAACAGCAAACATATCAGCAAGAAAATGCAAAAATGTAGAAAAAAAAATTATGATAAAAAAGGAGGGGGAAGGGGAAGGAAGAGAGACATGTTGATGCACCCATTTTAAAAAAAGGAAAAAAAAAAAGAAGAGAAATGGCGCTCCCTGATGTGTATGCAACAGAGGCCTTGAAAGACCAAAGGAAAGAACAGGCAAGGCCAGAAGTTATCTGTGACTTGGTGCTAGCTGACCTGTGTGGTCCTGGTATCGTTCGATGTAGCGCAGTCGCTGGGCAGCCATGTTCTTCGCCTGAAGCAAAAGTACGTGATATATAGCTCAAAGACACAGACCAGATCTGAAAATAAAATTTTTGATTTATTCTTTTCTAACACTCCATTTTGCACGCATGTATGTGAATGTGTGTGTGTGTGTGTGTGTGTGTGTGTGTGTGTGTGTGTGTGTGTGTGTGTGTGTGGTGCGTGCGTGCGTGTGCGTGTGCATGTGTGTGTGCATCTGCTCTGTGTGTGTGCTGTGTGTGTGTGTGTGTGTGTGTGTGTGTGTGAGAATGCAAGCATGGATGCGCACACGTCCATGTGAATGGTAAGCATGTGTGCTTGTGTGTACATGTAGGTGCATGTGCACGTAAACCCTTCCTGCTTCATATCTTTTCACTGCAGAGATATCAAAATAAATAATGAGGCAGCTAAAGCCAACAAGCCAGAACGACGAAGAGAGAATAAAGCAGGATGGGAGGGTGAAAGTGAAAGTAAGTAACTGCTGTGGTACAGATAAATCCATACCCTGTCCATGGGAGAAAATTGTGAAGTACGGATTAATCCATATCTGAGGTAAAAAGTGTTAGTATGAACCAGACTTGATCCTTTGAAAATGAAAAGATATAGAAGCACAATTCACCATGCTCTGATCTTTCGTAAATATTCTTAAAACAAATAGTTTGATGTGTGAAAACAAAACAGATAACAAAGGTACACTTTTAGTAATGTCTTACCTTTCGCAATGAAGCAGCAGCATTGGGGGCTTTGGCAAGGGCATAACCTGTAAAAAAAAAAAAAAAAATTCAACTGGTTTTCAAACAAATTACATTGAGATTCATTAGAAAACATTTGATGACACATTTTATTTTATTATTATTTTATTGATTCGTTCTTTTAATTCAATTTAATTTAAGGATAATGGAATAAGCACTCATGAAAGTGTGAGTACGCAGTCAGTGCTTTTGGGGCTTTTATTATCATTATTAGTTCCTTAACTTCTTTCCAGTTCTTCCCTACAAAGACCAATTCCAAAAAACTTGAAAAAATGAATCTGAATTTTTCTGAAAATGTTAAATCTGTTGGGGCTAATTTCATTTCATGATTTAAAGAAAAGAAAAAAAAGGTCACCTGTAAAATAATCAAAAACCCAGTATCTAACAAGCTTGTGACTTTAATAGTATCAAATACTAGTTTATACAACAATATAAAACATTTCTAGCAGTGTAATATTCACCCCCCCCCCCCCCAATATTTGCCCCAGGATTTTTTTTTAACACAAAGAGACCTTACCAGCCAGTCCATTCTTGTTGCCTGTGATGACAAAGGAGCTGAAGCGTTGCTTTCGTCCCAAGTTCCCTGTCATGTTTGTCACCAGTTTGAACTGAAAAAATACAACCACAACAACAAAGAAATTATTATTATACCTTTGGTGCCATTTTTATCTGCTTTACTGTCACCTTGATCACCAACTGATATTTAACATTAAAAAAATAGAACAACAATAAAATGTATGGCTGATATCAGAAGTATATAGATGTATTGCTGAATATCGAAATATATCGATATATGGTATGATAAATTATCTTGTTGTTTTTGTCAAAAAAAATTAATTAAATGGTTTGTATCAAAATTAATTAGTTTCCAAATAAATTACAGTCACAAAGCAGTTCAAATAGTTTTCAAAGAGGGTACAACTTTATTAAAAAAAAAATAAAAATCGACAAAAAACATTAACTCATTTCTTCTCTAACAGATAGTGCCAATACCATCCGTTCACTTTATTCCTTCTCATCGGAACATAGCAATCTTTAACTAAACCCCCCACATGATTTTTGACTACATATACCCAATGTTTACCCTGAATTAATTCCACAGCATTAATGATTTCCAAAGAACTTAATGAGAAAAAATAAACATTGAACTTACCTCAAGGACTCTGGTATCAAAGCCTTCGAACTTATCTGTGAACAGACAGTGGATCACAGTCATTAGTACAAAATCAGCCAGGCAGTCATACAACTTCTTCAGTAACATGTGGTAGTTATTTTTGAGAAAGTTCAGTTCTCTCTCTCTCTCTACTTAAATATATTATGATATATTGCTTGTCTTCATATAGCAGTGACTGCCCACATAAAATGTCAGAAAAACTTTTTTCCAGTAGTTTTGTGGTGATTCTTCCCAGCTGATGACTCTACCACTTATCTTCTGACCAAGAACTAAGGAGTAAAGCCAGTATGCAATAATAAAGCCAGTATGTAACAATAAAGCCAGTATTAACAATGAAGCCAGTATTAACAATGAAGCCAGTATTAACAATAAAGCCAGTATGTAACAGGGCCAGGCCTAAAGTTTTGTCAGCTACTGATGTAAGCAAACTCCATGGCCTACATTAAATTTTGATAATTATACCCCTGTTGGGCTTACTAGGGTTCTCTCAGTGTCCTGCACTAGAAAATTTTTCTTTTTCATCACCCTTTGTTGCTGTTTTTTTTCCCCTTAACCTTTTATCATCTCTCTTTAATGATCATTTTTTTTACCTTTCAATTCATTCTCCCACTGTTTAATTTTTTGCATGGCAAATGTGATAATCATTATCTGGATTTTTTCATATGAATTTTTTCATGAGCTGCTCTGAAGTGGAAATGTGTTGGCCGAGGCCCATGGGCAGACCTCTCTCCTGCAGAGTGACAAGCACAGGAGAAGACCAGGCACTATGCATTCACCCCTAAGTGAGGGACTGCAGAATAGGAAGACAATGCTGATGTGCTTTAACCCTCTTAGTCCTGACCGGTATTTGCTGGGATTGAATAATTGCCCTCCTGAATCCCGACGTGGGATTTATACACAGTAGTTTTCCCATCATGCAGTGACCTGCACCAATAGCTACCACATGCCGAAGCTCTATCAAGCCAGAGGCACAGAGCCTGTGGTGAGAGTCTGGAAGTAATTATAGCTGGTGGTATGTACTTAGAAGGAGGAAAAGGTGACTGAGCATGTGTGCATGACCTGATTTCATGATGGAATGTGAGATCTAGGGGCAATTTGTGTTCAGAGAATCTGAATGCAAGAGGGTTAAATGTGAATTGCTGTTGTTGCCCTCCACTGGTGACACTCACAGTCCCCCACAGGGTCTGGGGGTCCGATGCTGGTGCCCCCTCGCTTGGCTCCTGTCCACCCTCGCTGCAGGGCCGGCACCTTGAACTTGCGGAACTGGGATCCTCTGTCGCGGATCTCCTTGATTTTGTTCTCCCGCTCCGGATCTGGTGGCAGCTCTTTGATCTTGATCATCTCCCGCCCTTTGGCCACCGGGGCATTCAGTCCCGGCCACACCATGTTGTCCTTTCCTGAAACAGTGCTGTGTCGTTACCTCACTGCAGCTGTGCTGAAGTTACTGCTACAGCAGTCTTGTGCTGAAGGTACACCTATAGCAGTTTTGTGCTGAAGTTACTGCTACAGCAGTCTTGTGCTGAAGTTACCGCTACAGCAGTCTTGTGCTGAAGTTACCGTACAGCAGTTTTGTGCTGAAGTTACCGCTACAGCAGTCTTGTGCTAAAGTCATAGCTACAGCAGGTTTCAGATTTAAAAAAAAAGAAAAAAAAAGAAGTAAACATCATTCAGTTGAAGGGAAACAACTCCTACCATTTAATTTAACTTATTTGAAATGATGAATTCTTTTCCTTTAACTGTCAACTGCTCATTAATGACGCTTTACACAACCATGAACACACATGTATATTACACACTCATCACACTATTGACACTTGGCTTTATTTTTTTAATCTTGTTTTTTGCTTTTATCCCCATCCCTGCCATAAACATGTTATGTTCACTGACATGTTGTCTGCCAAAAAAGATGTTGGTATGAGATGGGAGATGAAGTAATCATTAACAAAAAAGTAACCTGAAACATGGGTTCTCCTAGACCTTGCTGCTCATACATTTTGATACTGAACACAACCACATCACTGGGATGACTGAAAAATTCTAATCCAGAGAAGAGAGTGCTCCTGTCATGATGATACTTAGCTCTGACATCATGGGACCGTTTTGGAAGCACAGAAGCATAATGGCAATACCCAGCATGGGGTACTGAAGAAGTTAAAAAACTTTTTTTCTTTATTGGTGGGGGGGGGGGGGGGGGGGGATGTTTAATTAAATTAAATTATAAAACTGAAGGAAATGTACACTTAAAGAAGAAGCTTGGGAAAAAAAAAAGTCAGTTCTTTTCTTGTAGTGTCAATGGACAACACACCTAACAATGGATTTTCAATCCATTTATCTATATTGCTTAGTTGTCAACACATTGAACCAACTGGAGAAAAATCAAGTTATGCCTGTGCAACACGCATGCATGCGTGCGTGTAAGCATGAGTGTGTATGTGTGATATTTTTATGTAATTTACATTTTTAACAAAATGATCAGATCCCAACACTAGTGGTAGTACTAAAGGATCAGTGTGTGTATGTGCATGCATGTGTATGGTCTTCTTGTTCATTTTTAGACAAATAATGAGATTTTTAACTCTGGTAGCACATATGCATCAACACACACAATTCAACATAAAGAGAGGTTAAATTTTTTTTTTTTTACATCAAGCACATACATGTACAGTCTTCTGTCTTTCACAATTACACGAAAACTTCATATGAATTCTCTCAAAACAAAGAAACAAAATAAAAACTCTAAATTACTCACTGGCATTTGATAATGAGTGAAACTTAGACAACAAATAAACAAAGCGATGAAGCCAACAGTGACAAACTGTTCAGTTCAAGACACCCACATTTCTGTTCATCGTTTCTTACCCATGCCGATGACCTGCCCCCTGTTCAGATCCATCCTCTTGCTTCCTTTCTTCGCTCGGCCTCTCTTTCTACCGGCATTACTGACGCCATACACACCGCCCCATAGCTGATCCGCTGTGACTGCAAACAAGAATCAACAAAAGATGTATGACAGTATCATGAGTATGAGTATGAAAGTAGTGCAAAAACAATGAACAGATCTAAGTACGGAAATGAAGATGTCATTAAATATATTTCTGATGAGTGAGAAAGGGCTATATTATGTAAAATATAAGAGTAAACCTGCAATGGATTATGTGCAAAATACATGCACTGTAGTACTATAACTCTGTGAGTCTCAGTTATTCTAAACACCTGTCATTTTGTTTTAGGAAATTTATCATGATTATTAAATCAAGAAGCAATAGCTGTAGGACTTGACTTTGATTAATATTTTAGTACACAATTTCTTTTTCAAAGGTATCCATCACGGATGTAGTGTATCAAAATGACAATAATGATATTAATGATATTGAAAATAAACATATTTGAAATTTTTATAGCACTTGCTGAATCTTGTCAAGCTAACAAAATCTAAGCGCTTACACTTAAATCATTCATGAATGCGCATATCTCTCTCTCTCACACACACACACACACACACACACACACACACACACACACACACACACACACACACTTCATTGTCTGATATCACTATTTAGTGGAAGGACATTAAACTGAAGAACAACAACACACACATATTTGTGCACTTTGAATTATCATGCACACTCACCTTTTCCAAACACACTGCTGTTTCTGGTAACAGTGAGCTGAACATTCTTGCAAATGTTTGTTTTCAGCACAGTCTGTGTCACCACACTCACACAGTGTGCTCTTCTGTGCTGGGCTGCAGCACATACTGACACTGAAAAAACCACCACAAACATTTTAATGAAAGATAACATTATATTTTATACAAGTTGTGTTCTAATTTATTCATTTTCTGCAGTCACACACACACACACACACACACACACACACACACACACACACACACACACACACACACACACACACTCACACACAGCACTTGACACACACAGAGTGAATGAATGAATGATTGTACAACACAATGTGACCTGTAGGTTATAGCAGTATAGGAGTACTGTGCCAGTGCGCATAAAAAGCACTGTCTTACAAATGACAATACGACAAAATGTACACAACTAGAGTTCATTAACACGTGCTGTTAATACATGTGCTTAAAAATAATGCAAACACTGGTTCACCCGAACGAGCAGACGATGTCCTTGCTAGCACGGCCAATGCCGACAAGAAGGTCGCCATTTTGATAGCACATTGTCAGTTGTCTTTTTACCCCAAAACCGAATTTATTCACCTACTTTGCGATGTGATCACTTCAAACGTTGTATCAGTTTAAAGTAGTTTATCGTCGATAAATATTTAGATGAATCCACTCAACGCTCGATCGATATAAGAAAAGTGTTAAGACAAAAATTGTACATGCAAGTAATATATATTGTCAATTTTGTCATGCCGACAAGTCCTCGGTAGTATAGTGGTTAGTATCCCCGCCTGTCACGCGGGAGACCGGGGTTCAATTCCCCGCCGGGGAGGCCTATTTTTGCTTTTATCTTTTTATACATGTAGTAACCATGAGAAGCTTGTTCTATTTTTTTTTTGGTCTCCTCCTCCCCCCATTTTTTGGGGTGGTTTTATCATAATCATTCAGACAAAAATAAAAATCTGACAATATCTATTGTCTTTGTGGGTGAGTGTGGTAAGACAACAGATTTTCCAAGGAACGTTAGGGAGTACTATTTTTAACCTTACAGTCTCGATGGATTTATTAACATTTTATTTTCATGCATAGTATCTTTTTATCGCCATTATTTTGAGGTCGTGTTTTCAAGTGTGTTGAAAGAAAACCAAGTGCTGAGCAGTTTAAAAATTAAATTCAAATTGTTCTTTGACTGGGGTCCTGCAGCTGAGCATTGTAATCCACTTAGCAGCAAGGAATCTTTTTAACTACAACACGAATGGATGCCAACATTTAAAAAAAAAAAAAAAGCAGTCACACAGATGTTGTGTTTAGACATCATCCCCGAAGTTGGAATGTGGCCACCTTAATTGTGGGTGAGCAGTCATTATGTGCAAAATCTCACCATTGGTGAACTTGGAGGTCTCACACTCACTCACTCAGTCCCATGTCCCAAAGGACGTAGGGGGGACATGAGAGAAGACGCAACGGAGATCTTTTTCCATGCTTCACGATCCTGTGTGGCTAGTAGGAGGCGTTGCAGGGGTTGGGCAGTCCAGTCTTTGATGTTGTCAACCCATGATTTCTTTTGGCGGCCTCTTCTTCTTTTGCCCTCGACTGTTCCTTGCAAGATGGTTTTTTGCTAGGGTGTTGTGTCTTGTGGTGTGACCAAACCACATCAGCTTTCTCCTCTTTATGGTGGAGAGCAAAGGCTCTTGGGGGCCCACACGCTTTTTGATTTCCTCTTTCACATAGTTATTGGTCTTGTGTTCTTTGTATGATATTTTGAGGAGTCTTCTGTGGCACTTGTTCTCGAATGCTTGGATTCTTCTCTCTAACTCTGCTGTCAGAGTCCATGATTCACAGCCATATAGGAGGATAGATATTACGAGGGATTTGTAGAGGTGGTATTTGGTGCAGAAGCTGATGTTGTTGCTTCTGATGATCCTCTGGAGTCTGACTAGAGCAGATGTTGCTGTTGCAATGCGAGCTTTCACCTCATTGTTTGATGTGCCATCTTTTGTTAGGATGGAGCCTAAGTATTTGAATTGGCTCACCTCTTCCAATATTTCTCCATTCATCTTTATTTCCGTGCTGTCATTACTCGCGCTGTTGACCATGATCTTCGATTTCTCTGTACTGACCTCCATGCCGTATGCGCTCGCTCGGTCTGTTAGACTGTCTGTGAGGATTTGCAGTTCTTGTTTGCTGCTGCCCATGAGGTCAATGTCATCTGCAAATCTGAGGTTGCAAAGGGGTCTTCCACCAATGGAGATGGAAGTGTGGTGGTTTTGCAGTGTCTCTGTCATGATGTTTTCGAGGAAGAGGTTGAAGAGTACAGGTGAGAGAAGGCAGCCCTGGCGGACTCCAACCGTGGTCTTGAAGAACTCGCCCACGTGGTTGTTCATGAAAACTGCACTTCTTGCATTCTCGTACAGAGCCTTGATGACTTCAATTAGGCAGTTGTCAATGTTGAAGTGCCTGAGTACTTGCCAGAGGCCGTCATGCCATACCCTGTCAAAGGCCTTTTTGAAGTCTATAAAATTGTGGTACAAGTCTTTTTGGTGTTGGAGATGCTTCTCTATCAGAATTCTCAGGTTGAAAATTTGTTCCATTGTGCTGCGTTTTGGTCTAAAGCCCGCTTGTTCTTCTGCCAGGAGTTTTTCTGCTTGGTTTTTCAGTCTGTTGAGGACTACCTGCAGCATGATCTTGCTAGGATGGCTTATGAGACTGATGGTTCTGTAGTTCTGGCATTGCTTAAGGTTTCCTTTCTTTGGCAGGGGTATTACAAGAGACTGTGTCCATTCTTTTGGCCATTCTTTGGTGTCGTGGATCTTCTGACAAAGATCTGTGAATCGCCTTGCTGTTTCATTCCCTCCATTTTTTATGAGTTCAGCTGGGATGTTATCGATTCCAGGGGACTTCCCCTTCTTCAATTGCTTAATAGTTGTGTCTACTTCACACCTTAGTATTGGTGGGTCTTTATCTTGGTGTTCAGGGGGTTTGTTGGAAACTATGTTGGTATCTGGGCGTAGTGGGTAGTTATACAATCCCTCACAGTATTCTGTCCAGCGCTGGAGGATGGCATTGTTTTCCGTTAAAAGATTTCCTTCTTTGTCTTCAATAACAGAGGCTTTAGGCTGTGTGGTTTTCGTTAGTGCTTTCAGAGTGTTGTAAGCTGTATTGCTGTTTCCCTTGGCCATTCCATCTTCGATGTTGTTGCATTGTTCTTCTATCCACGCTTCTTTGGCTTCTCTCATCTTTTTCCTCACTTCTCTGTGGCTATCCATGTACTTGTTGTTGGCTTCTTGACTTGTGAACTTTTGCTTCTTAAGTTCTCTTCTTTTGTCGCAGAGGTCAAGAACCTCATTTGTCACCCAGGGTTGTTTCTTTGTTCTGCTTCTGCCTAATGTTTCTTCTGCTGCTGTCGTTAGCACTTCTTTGATGTTGTTGGCTAATGTGTTCACATCATTGTCAATGGCTGTGAGTGCGGCGAACTTTCCTCCAATGTTGGCTTGGAAGATCTCAACCACTGTTGGGTCTTTGAGTTTTTCCAGGTCGAATCTTATGCGTGGGCTTTTTGGCTGTTGTTTTGCTTTCAGTTTCAGCCTGATGGTGGTAAGTACAAGGTCGTGGTCACTGCCAATGTCAGCTCCTGGGAATGTTCTTGTATTTGCCTTGTTTATGCTGGATTTGAATCTTTGGGGTGACAGAATGCAGTCAATTTGATTATGAATCAGACCATTTGGTGAGTGCCAGGTTGATGTTCTAGATGGCTTGTGAGGGTGGAGTGTGTTAGCCAGAGTTAGTTTGTGCTTCTTTGCGAATTCCAGCAGCCGCTGTCCTCTGTCATTTGTTTCTCCCAGTCCAAAGCATCCTGTGGTTCCTGCCCAGGTGTCATAGGCATCAGGTCCCACCTTAGCATTCCAATCGCCTTCCACAATAAGGATGTCTTTTTTGGGCGTTTTGGAGATGACGTTTTCAAGTTCTTCATAGAATTCTTCTATCTGGTCATCATCGTAGTCAGATGTTGGAGCATACACTTGGATGATGGTGAGATTCTGGGGTTTTGCAGAGACTCTGATTGAGATGAGTCTGCTGGATATTGGTGTGCAGTTGATGATGCTTGACACAATCTCTTTCCTGACAATGAAGCCTACTCCGTGTTGGTGTAGTTTCTCATCTCCACTGTACCATATTTTGTGGCCGTCTTGCGTGGTTGTTTCTCCGAAGCCAGTCCATCTGACTTCCGCAAGCCCTAGGATGTCCCATTTATACCTCTGTAATTCATGTGTGAGTTCCTGTACTCTTCCTGTTTGGTACAGAGTTCTAACATTCCATGTACCAATGGTTACCCCTTTAGCTGGAAGCTTTAGGGTTAGTTCTGCTCCAGTGGCACACTTGTCACTCCCACCCTGGAGGCTTGCAGTGGGTAGCGCGGTCGTTGTTGATCCGGGCCTCGACCGATCCGGCATGTGTTTCTGTTTTGCTTTTCTCATCATGTCCTTGCAGTGGGCTTGAGGAAGCTTGGTGGCGCCCATCTCCTCTCCAAGACTCTTACTGGTGATTAAGAATGCACCAGCCCCTCACAACGTTTCGCCCGCCAGTAGAAGCGGTTACCGGGGTGTGGGTGGGTTAAGGACCCGGACCCAGAAGTG
The DNA here is from genome assembly GCA_030674155.1 of Stramonita haemastoma. Taxonomy (NCBI): domain Eukaryota; kingdom Metazoa; phylum Mollusca; class Gastropoda; order Neogastropoda; family Muricidae; genus Stramonita; species Stramonita haemastoma. Next base: position 3,526,752 of record CM060320.1, read on the forward strand.
AGAGTTGGAGAGTTGGAGGTCTAACTGAGGATAAAAAAAGACAAATTAATCTAGTCTTCTTTCCATAACTCCCTAATGATGATCAGATATGACACCCCCCCTAAAAAAGAAAACCAAACACCCCCCCCAAAACAACAACAACAACAACAACAAGCAAACAAAGAAACAAACAAACAAAACAAAAACAGCCCCCCCAAAAAACAACAACAACAACAACAAACAAACAAAGAAACAAACAAACAAAACAAAAACAGCCCCCCCAAAAAACAACAACAACAACAACAAAAAGCCGATAAACAAAACAAATAAGAACCCCACCAAAACCCAGCTAAATAAACTAGCAAACATCCCCCCCCCCCCCCCAGTCTGACACCCCCCCCCCCCCCCCCAACAAGAAAAACCAACAACAAACAAAAACAGCAAAAACACATCAACCAACAAAACAAACAAATCTTCCTTACACAGAGTGACTTGGCAAGTTGAATATGGTATAGCCCCCCCCTCCCCGCCCCCCCCCCCTCCCCGCCCCCCCCCCCCCCTCTCAGTTCAGATTGCATGCTGGGCATCATGTGTGTATTATCCAGACCAGGGGCCACAGCTGGCCTACATCAATGGTAAAGAACTAGTGGTTAGAATGTTGCCTCCTGATCTGACTGCCCAGGAACGGATAAACTCATGTTTTTGACTTGACTTAACACTCTAAAAAAAGGAAAATGAATAAAAAGCAATTTAGAAAATTATCAAAAAAGAAAGAAAGAAAGAAAAAAAAACCCAGGCTGGCACTGCTCTAGTGGTATATGATGCCATGTCCCTAAGGAGAGCAACCCAAAGTTCATGCAAAGAAATTTTTCGCAACTGAAGGCGGTATACCGTATATATAATACAAAATAATAGTCTACAGTACAAGACAATATACCACACCACATCACAACAATTTTTCTTATGATAGCTGCTCTAATAAAAAAAATTTGACACTAAAACATTCCCGTACATCCATAGTTTTGAACTGTCCGCAAAATCTTTTGTTCTGAAAAGGATTGATTCGGAAAAAATCGAAACCGGAAGCAAAACGTACTGTTGCAAATCTCTTGCTCCATGTGCGATCTTAGCAAGGGAGAATTGCTGTCCAGATTTTACGTAATTAACTTTCGGAAAGTCTGAAGAGAGAAAAATGTGGAGCAATCTCGACCTGTTTACATCTTCCGAAGAAGAAACGCAGGTTATCGTAAAAGATCTTCACGAAAAACGATGCTGTGCTCGGTGTATCTTGCGCTTTCTGGGAGAAAAGAAGCCGTCATCTTACATCCCTTCAGAGCAGGTGGGAATGATCAAGTACAATTTCAAAGGATCAGAAATTTTTTTTTTTGAATATGAGGATATAAGGGTATTCACCACACTTAGTTTATGTGTAAAACCTGGTGCATATACAGTGCACTCACGTGTAGTCTGTGGATAAAGTAGTAGATAGCATACCTGTACTCTTTGGTTTGCGTCGCCTCATAACGGTACAGAGCCATCTGACGGGATATCCCCCCGGTTAACATTGGTTCAAACCACCCCCCCCCCCCTTGTCAATACCCTGAATATGCTTTTCTTAGCAATAATATTGATAATACACGTTTACTGCTCATTGTGCATGATCCACATTCCTGGACAAATCCTGCAGAAGAGACCATGAATCAAGGAGTGGAAATGTACTTAACTTATGGCATTATGCATGCATAAAGAAATAACCCCCCATCTTTCATAAAAGAGT
>CM060320.1:3533507-3563507 GCA_030674155.1 Stramonita haemastoma
TCTTATGAAAAGCAGAATAGGATTTAACATGTGCGCTAGGTGTTTTTGTGTGCATTTGCACACAGGGCCTTGGTTTACAGTCTCGTATGGACTTTTGGGGAGAGTGGAGTCAGCACTGATGTAAATCCAGGGGAAAAGTCCCCTCAAACAGGAATCGAACCCGGGTCGTCAGATTACAAGTGCAATGGTCTGACTACTAGGTTGTTCCATCCCCCCTGTCAGATTGTGATCTCAGTGCTGTTCTGTACTGCACAGGTTGAGCTATGAAGAGAAGGAGGAGAAGATCGCCTCCATCAAGGATGTGTACAAGTGGAGTGCAGGGCTCGGCTTCTCCCAGCTTCTGGGAGTGCCCTTCCAGATGAGGGTGAGTCGTTGATGTGTTGTTGTTTTTTGTTGTTACTCTACTGGATATGGTTCTATGAACTCTACATATATGGATTTTTAGTGATATATGTTGATTTTATTTATTTATTTTATTTATCTATTTATTTGTTAATTTTTATCTATTTATTTGTTAATCTTATTATTATTTTTTTTTCTTTTATTAGGAGAATAATGGAATAAGCACTCGAGTGCCTATTTATGTCCAGTTCCCATGTGTATGCAATTTTGTCATCTGTTCCCACCGGCACACAATGGCAGACTCTTGAATATGTAAACCTGAATGGATACATCCATGTGTGTGAGTGAGTACAATTCTACTTTGTGTGTTTATGAACTGTGTTGTATATGTCTGGTATGTAAGTATTATGGAGGTTATTGATACAAACTTTTATAGCTTCCACACACACACACACTCACATGCAAGCACACACATACCTACACACAAGTGCACGCAGACACACACACACACACACATACAGACACACACACACACACACACCACACACACACATACACACACACACACACACACACACACACACACACACACACACAACAGGGGGGCGGATAGCCTAGTGGTCAGAACATTGCGCTGGCAATTTGAAGACCCGGGTTCGAGTCCGGTCGAGGAAATTTTCTTCCTGGAGTTAACATCAGTGCTGACTCCACTCTCCCCAAAAGTCCTTCGGATGAGACTTTAAACCGAGGCCCCGTGTGCGAACGCATGCAGAACATCTTGCGCACACGTTAAATCCTGTTCCGCTTTTCGTAAGAGTAGGCCATCGTGTGCCGGTGGGAACAGATGACAAGATTTACAAAACTGCATACACACGGGGACCGGATGAAAAAAAGCACATGATTGCTTATTCTGTTATCCTCGATATAAAAGAATCAATAAATAAATATAAAAGAATCAATAAATAAAATAAATAAATAAATAAAAACACACACACACACACACACACACACACACACACACACACACACACACACACACACACACATACAGAGACACACACACACACACACACACACACACACACACACACACACACAACACACACACACACACACACACACACACACACACACACACATTCAGAAACTGACAGAGACACACAACCCAAATGAAAAAAAATTACAACCAAGAAGAGAGAGAGATGAACTAGATAGGAATCATCTGGAGTTAATTGCTGGCTTATGTGTTGTGTTTCAGAGTTCCTTTGACATTCTGCTGAACCTGACCTATGAGCCCTCTGAACAGGAGTGCACCTTCTTGTAAGTCAAGTCTGCACGTTTTCTTCACAGTCATTTTTTTTTTTTACTGTAAAGAATGAGGGGATGGGGTAGCTCAGTGGTCAGAGCTCTTGGTTTCCCCAAGGTAAGGTTAAGCAGTATGGAGTGTGGTTACCAAGTGGATGGGTGACTGTTTGCGCACCTTGGCTTCAGTACAGTTTCCCAGTCCACCCAACTGTAAAAAGGTACCTGCCCTCTTTAGGGACAGGGAAGGTAAAGCAGCGAGGGAGAGATGGGCGCTGCCCTCAATATGCTGGCCCCTAGAGAAGATGAGGTCTCGGGTGCCTAGCTTCCGTAGGACCACAAAGGTTATGGGACACCTTTACCATTTACCTTTACCTTTAAAGAAATAGATCATTGTTGACAATAATTCTGACTGCTGTTATAGACCAAAGAAAAAAAGAAAAGGTTTTTGTTTCTCCCCATTCTGTTTTTATTCTACTAAATGATTCCCCCCTAAAATGAAAAGCTGATTTGTTCAATGCTACTGTTATGGGCTTTTTAATGTATGTAGTATATATATTTTATGTCATATAGGTATTGATTATATGCAGGAGGTCTACCTACTGGCCTCAGCTGATACATTCCAACTTCAGAGCACCTGATTTTTTGTTGTTGTTGGTACACTTGCATGGTGGGAATGTTCATGTTTCCATAATCCACTGAACGATGACATAAATTACAGAATCTTTAACTGCATATTTGATCCTCTGCATGTATGTATACACATGAGGGGAAAGAAAGCACTAGCAGGTCTGCACTTGAAATTGACCAGGGAGATTGTAAAAATTACCACCCTTAATACACCAGACCAGGGCCGCCGAGATTTGAACCCAGGACTTCATGGGCCCACAGGATGAAGTCAGACAGTCTTAACCACTGGGCCATAGCTAGCATCTGTCATAAACATTTGTGATTGTGGTTATTATTGTGGTTATTTTTGTGAGGAGAGTTGATTGTCATGAACCTGGTATGACCTCTGTTAACAGGATCAGCGCATTTCCAGACACGTTTCGACGCAGGAAAATCAAAAAGGTAAATTTGGAGTAAAAATTTAAATCTTTATTAAAATGGTGTGAGGATGTGTGCGTTTGTGTGTGTGTGTGTGTGGTGTGTGCGTGTGGGGTGTTGTGTGATATTGATATTTATTTATTCATGGATGATTGCATGAGTGTAAATGATTTGAATGTAGGTGCTTTGATTCGTTGCTTTACAAGATTCAGCGCTGTATAAATTCCAATCATCATCATTATCATTATTATTTATTATCATTATTATATTATATTATATCATCATCATCATCATCATCATCATACAATCATCATTATCATTAGTATCATTCATCATCATCATCATCATCATCATCATCATCATCATCATCATCATCATAATCATCATCATCATCCCCTCCTCCTCCTCCTCATCATCACATCACACTGACCCCCCACAATGACGGTGGCCGTCCTGGGCTGACCCTTATGGTTGACCAGGGGTTGATACAAGCAAAGACAGTGAAGTTGGTTTTATACCCCGTTTGATCTGTATATATTTGCACAGTTTTAATATGAGTTTTAAATGTGACGAGGTGGCAGCCCCGATATGGCCTGTGTGGTCGGTGGACGGGCTAAAAGAGCATGAATTGGGATTGGACTGGAGTGATAGCAACCTGACAACAGCCAGGCTGACAGTGCAGTGTGCAGTGTGTGTGTCTTAAGGGGGACTATGCAATGTGATATTACCAAACTACAGACAACAGGCTGACAGTGCAGTATGCAGTGTGTGTGTCTTTAGGGAGACTATGAATGTGATATTACCTGACTACAGACAGCAGGCTGACAGTGCAGTGTGTAGTGTGTGTGTCTTTAGGGGGACTATGCAATGTGATATTACCTACTACAGACATCAGGCTGACAGTGCAGTATGCAGTGTGTGTGTCTTTAGGGGGACTACGCAATGTGATATTACCTACTACAGACAAGCAGGCTGACAGTGCAGTGTGCAGTGTGTGTGTCTTTGGGGGACTATGCAATGTGATATTACCTAACTACAGACAGCAGGCTGACAGTGCAGTGTGCAGTGTGTGTGTCTTTAGGGGGACTATGCAATGTGGTATTACCTAACTACAGACAGCAGGCTGACAGTGCAGTATGCAGTGTGTCTGTCTTTAGGGGGACTATGAAATATTCACCAGAGCCAGTGTCCTCAAAGTGCTCGGAGATATGACGCCGTCTGATTTCTCCAAGTAAGTCCCTGTGTGTGTGTGTGTGTGTGTGTGTGTGTGTGTGTGTGTGTGTGTGTGTGTGTGTGTGTGTGTGTGTGTGTTCCGTGTCCCTGGTGCTGGCGTTGTGTTTGTGGTGTGTGTGTGTGTGTGGATGTGCGTGTGCGTGCGTTGCTGTGTACGTGTGCATGTGTGCGTATGGCGTGATGTGCGTGCGTGCATGCGCATATGTTTTGTCTGTTCATTTAACAGTGTATACACACAATGTTGCCTTATATCTGCAGGTACATCTGTGTATGGGTTGTAGTTGTGTCAGTCTTTATTCAGTTTTCCTTGTTTCTCCAGTGCTCTTGTCAGTCAGATTTATATCACAGCTGTCAGTTTTCACCACTTTCATCTACTCTCAGCTGCTATCCATTCCATCCCATTTCAGCCCTGCTGGGGCCAGGGGGGGATAATTATAGCAGGAACTGACCGCACTTAGAAAACCCGGTGGGTAAAGAAAAGAGAGGGGTTTGGGGGTAAAAAGAAAGGGGCACTAATTTTAGCACTGGTCCTGGACCATTGAATGAGTTATGCTGGATTTGCGTGCTGTGATATAATAGCATACAATTACATGTTTGAACTTTTTTCTCCTTATAGAAATAGCTCAGTGGTCAGAGCACTCATTTTCCCCCGCCAAGGTTAAAGCAGCATCCAGCATTGTTACCAAGTGGATGGGTGACCATTTGCACGCCTTGCTTCAGTGCAGTTCCCCCAGTCCACCCAGCTGTAAATGGATACCTGCCCTCTTTAGGGTCAGGGAAGGTAAAGCAGCGAGGGAGAGGATATGGGCACCGCCCTCAACATGCTGGCCCCTAGAGAAGCTGAGGTCTGTGACGCCTCACTCCCCTACGACTGCCTAAGTTATGGGACACCTTTACCTTTACCCCTCCCCCCATTTTACTTTTGGTACGTGTTACAGGAAGTATGCCTGCCCCCCCGCCACACCGACTGAGGGCTGCAGCTGTGCCATCTCTGTGTCCTACGACTCTGTTTTTGTGGCAGGTCAGTGTCAGCATCCCCCCTCCATGAATTTTATTTTAATTTTCTGTGCTCTTGCTTTTGTAGAAATTGTATTTGGCAAGAGTGAAGGCATGAAAATTACCTCTGCATATGTGTTCCTATTACAATACTAATGTGTAACTGAAATATTGCTAGAGGTAATAACTGCCTTACAGTGGTGGTGTTAGCAGTATGTCATTCAGGTTTATTGGTTCATGTTAATCTTGTAAATTTTATTTTGTAACCCTTTGTTTTCCATTTTCTGTGTGTATAGCATATACATCATCTGCTTGGATATTGCTCCTTTAGTCTTTAAAAATATCATTTTTTTTCTTCCTGAATGGCAAAAATTATGGTAAATCAGAAACGTCTTACTCACCTGTTGTGTAAAATAAATATTTCAGCCACTAGTAAATACTTCATTGGTTACATCCTGTACTTTTGAGGCTGGAATCAGAACAAGAACAGGCAGTGTGTCTCTATTGAGAGAAAAAATAATCTGATGGCTACAGCACACCACTGTAGCATGAGAAAGACCAAAGTTGAATTTTTCAGAAAGACAAAGGTTGAATTTTCCAGAAAGACAAAGGTTGAATTTTCCAGGCCGCTACCAGAAGTACAGCCGAGTGCTGAGCCAGACGCCGTGGATCATTGATGGGGTCACCAAGATGGAGGGGTCGGTGCAGGAGCTGGTGTGTCAGGTCATCCTGCAGCGCTTCAGGCCTACAGGTCAGATCTGTGACCTTTGTTCAGGAGCAGTGATGGTGGAAACGGGGACGGGATAGCTCAGTGGTCAGAGCGCTGGCTTCCCCCAGCCAATGTTAAGCAGTGTTGAGTGTGGTTATCAGTTGGATGGGTGACCGTTAGCATGCCTTGGCTTCAGTACAGTTCCCCCAGTTCACCCAGCTGTAAATGGGTACCTACCCTCTTTAGGTCAGGGAAGGTAAAGCAACAAGGGAGAGGAGATGAGCGCCGCCCTCAATATGCTGGCCCCTAGAGAAGCTGAGGTCTCTGATGCCTCGCTCCTCTTTGACCACATAGGTAATGGGACACCTTTACCTTTTAATGGTGTAAACAGGCCGTCACACCCAAGTTGAACATGCTGGGCCTGACTTATCAGGCGCTTAACGGCAGTGCAAGGCATTTTTGCTTCTATAACAGACAACTCCAGGGGAAAAATCCACTTGAACAGGATTTGAACCTGGGTTGTCAGATTGCGAGCGCAATGTTCTAACCACTAGGCTATCCCGTGCCCCCTGAGCTTGGCTTGTGTTTGGGAGAGGAGATTGTTATGGAGGGTTGGAAGAAGTAGGTGTTTACAGTGACGTATGTTTCAAGTGCCTTGTGTATGTGAAAGAGGGTTGTGTGTGTGTGTGTGTGTGTGTGTGTGTGTGTGTGTGTGTGTGTGTGTGTGTGTGTGTGTGTGTGTGTGTGTGTGTTGCACGTGTGTGAGTGTGTATGTGTGTGTGTGTGACTCTGTGTGTGTGTGTGTGCGCTTGCGTGTGTGTGTGCATGCATGTGAGTGTAGGCGTATGTGTCTGTGCTATTTTCATTGAGATATATATTTGTTGATTGTATCCACTGTCATTCAGATCACAAGTTTTCAGCCTCAGGAAGAGAAGATGTGGATGTGCAGATGCTGGGAACAGGTAAGTCTGTACACAGCCTGTGTCATACTGTTTTTATTTATTTATTTTTATTTATTTATTTATTCTTTTATATCGAGGATAATGGAATAAGCACTCACATGCTTTTTTACAGCCAGTCCCCGTTTCCCTTCCCCTAAATCTGACTTTTAGCGTTGGTCAAATTATCTCACCAACCCTGCAAGTGTCTGTATCTCTCAGGCCTGGTTGATGCTGGGTGTTTAAATATGAAAGGAAGCATAGAGTTCAGCACTGCCATGTGGTCTGAAGCCTGGCTGGTTATCCTGATCACATCATTGTTATCCAAATTATCATGCAAAATCAGTCTGTCCTCTCTAACCTTCAAATATTTCTCCTCAGATTTTGTTCTCCTAGTCAGGTTGGGCCATGGTGTATCTGACGCTGAATGGAATACGTTTTAAAGATTTGATTTTATTCAGTCATTTTTTTCATCCATTAATTTTCTCAGAAGTTGGAGTGTGGCTGCCTATGTGGTAAGGTACTTGAAAAGTGTCATACCCATCAATTTTTCAACCAGTGTACAGTTCCAATCTGACATTGGTCCCTAGGTGGGAGGAGTGAGACAGAGTGTATATTCTGGGTGATCCCCAGGGTGTTCAGCTGGGGAACGCCTAACAACTTCTACATTCAGTCATTTATTTGTTTATCTATAGATTGGTTGATTTGTTTTGTATTCATTTATCTATGGTGTGTGACACTGTGGGTGACCCTCAAGGCATTAAGCTGGGGAAGGCACAATGACACCTTCCACATTCAACTATTCATTTGCATATTTATAGACTGATTGATTTGTTTATTCAATAATAATAATAATACTTGGAATTTATATAGCGCTATATCTTGTAAAAACAAATCAAAGCGCTTATTTATTCATTTATCTATGTTGTGTGACATATTGTGGGTGACCCACAAGGTGTTAAGCTGGGGGATGTGTAAGAATAATGACTACAGTAACAGCACTCATTCATTTATTTATTTATTCATTCATTTATTTATCTATTTGTTGATCTATCATGGCTGTTGTGTGACAGGTCGGCCATTTGTGGTGGAGCTGATCAATGCTCACAGAATTAACTTCTCCCCTGAAGACCTCAGAGCTATGCAGAAGGTGTGTGTGTGTGTGTGTGTGTGTGTGTGTGTGTGTGTGTGTGTGTGTGTGTGTGTGTGGTGTGGTGTGTGTGTGTGTGTGTGTGTGTGTGTGTGTGTGTGTGTGTGTGTGTGTGTGTTGTGTGTGTGTGTTGTGTGTGTGTGTTGTGTGTGTGTGTGTGTTGTGTGTGTGTGTGTGTGTGTGTGTGTGTGTGTGTGTGTGGTGTGTGTGTGTGTGTGTGTGTGTGTGTGTGTGTGTGTGTGTGTGTGTATGTGTCTGTGTGTGTGTGTGTGTGTGTGTGTGTGTGTGTGTGTGTGTGATTCTCTGTGTGTGTGTGTGTGTGTGTGTGTGTGTCTGTGTCTGTGTCTGTGTCTGTGTGTCTGTGTCTGTGACTCTGTGTGGTGTGTGTGTGTGTGTGTGTGTGTGTGATCACATTTGTATTGTATACCACTTTTGTTTTTTCTAATTTCAATGTGATTTGAATTTTTGAAAAAAAAACACACAACAACATTGAGAAAGCAGAAATGTACAATAATTCAAGTATTTAACTGTCAGTGTTGTTTTAAATATGAATTGTTGTTCTTGTCTACATTGAATAATTCATGTTCTTAAAGGAAACATCGTTGCGATTTTAATTGTTGGCTGCTCTCCCCAGGGAGAGCGCGTCGCCACAAGTGCAGTGCCACCCAGTATTTTTTCTATTTCCTGTCTGTAACTTTATTTGTTTCTCTATCAGAGTGGCTTTTTTCTAGAGAGTTTTGCCAGGGACAACTCCCTTGTTGCGATATGTTTTTATGTGTGTTAAATAATTATGTGTAACACACAGGACCTCGGTTTATCATTGTCGTCACATTCTGTATTTTGTGTTTCAGGAAACCAACGATCTTACAGACAGTATCGCAATCAGAGATTTGCAGATTGTGACAAGGTCTGTGATTTATTTATTTGTTTATTCTTTTATTTCAAGGATAATGGAATAAGCACTCTATACTTTTTTACATCCTGTCCCCGTGTGTACGCTGTTTTGTAAATTTTGTCATCCATTTCCACCAGCACACAATGGCCTACTCTTTCAAAAAGCGCAACAGGTTTTAACATGTGCACAAAATGTTCTGCGTGTGTTTGCACATGGTACCTTGGTTTACAGTCTCATCTGAAGGACTTTGGGGAGAGTGGAGTCAGCACTGATGTTGTTAACTCCAGAAGAAAAATCCTTTTGAATGAGATTTGAACCCAGGTAAATAGATCTGACGAGGGAGAGGAGATGGGCCCTAGAGAAGCTGAGGTCTCTGACGCCTAGCTCCCCTACGACCACACAGGTTATGGGACACCTTTACCTTTTACCTTAAGAGATCTGACACAGGGAGGAATAAGGACAGGGTTAATTTTTCTGTCTGTCTGTCACAGGGAGGAATAAGGACAGGGTTAATTTTTCTGTCTGACACAGGGAGGAATAAGGACAGGGTTAATTTTTCTGTCTGTCTGTCACAGGGAGGAATAAGGACAGGGTTAATTTTTCTGTCTGTCTGTCACAGGGAGGAATAAGGACAGGGTTAATTTTTCTGTCTGTCTGTCACAGGGAGGAATAAGGACAGGGTTAATTTTTCTGTCTGTCTGTCACAGGGAGGAATAAGGACAGGGTTAATTTTTCTGTCTGTCTGACACAGGGAGGAATAAGGACAGGGTTAATTTTTCTGTCTGTGTGTCACAGGGAGGAATAAGGACAGGGTTAATTTTTCTGTCTGACACAGGGAGGAATAAGGACAGGGTTAATTTTTCTGTCTGTCTGTCACAGGGAGGAATAAGGACAGGGTTAATTTTTCTGTCTGTCTGTCACAGGGAGGAATAAGGACAGGGTTAATTTTTCTGTCTGTCTGTCACAGGGAGGAATAAGGACAGGGTTAATTTTTCTGTCTGTCTGTCACAGGGAGGAATAAGGACAGGGTTAATTTTTCTGTCTGTCTGACACAGGGAGGAATAAGGACAGGGTTAATTTTTCTGTCTGTGTGTCACAGGGAGGAATAAGGACAGGGTTAATTTTTCTGTCTGTGTGTCACAGGAGGAATAAGGACAGGGTTAATTTTTCTGTCTGTGTGTCACAGGGAGGAATAAGGTCAGGGTTAATTTTTCTGTCTGTGTGTCACAGGGAGGAATAAGGACAGGGTTAATTTTTCTGTCTGACACAGGGAGGAATAAGGTCAAGGTTAATTTTTCTGTCTGTCTGACACAGGGAGGAATAAGGACAGGGTTAATTTTTCTGTCTGTCTGACACAGGGAGGAATAAGGACAGGGTTAATTTTTCTGTCTGTCTGACACAGGGAGGAATAAGGACAGGGTTAATTTTTCTGTCTGTCTGACACAGGGAGGAATAAGGACAGGGTTAATTTTTCTGTCTGTGTGTCACAGGGAGGAATAAGGACAGGGTTAATTTTTCTGTCTGTCTGACACAGGGAGGAATAAGGACAGGGTTAATTTTTCTGTCTGTCTGTCACAGGGAGGAATAAGGACAGGGTTAATTTTTCTGTCTGTCTGTCACAGGGAGGATGTGGGGAAGCTGAAGGAGGGGGAGGAGGACAAGTCCAAGAGCTACACCGCCCTGTGCTGGTGCCACAGACCCCTCACACCTGAGGACAGGCAGACCCTGCAGGACACACAGGTATGTAGACATGTACATAGTCACACCTGAAGACAGGCAGACCCTGCAGGACACACAGGTATGTAGACATGTACATAGTCACACCTGAGGACAGGCAGACCCTGCAGGACACACAGGTATGTAGACATGTACATAGTCACACCTGAGGACAGGCAGACCCTGCAGGACACACAGGTATGTAGACATGTACATAGTCACACCTGAAGACAGGCAGACCCTGCAGGACACACAGGTATGTAGACATGTACATAGTCACACCTGAGGACAGGCAGACCCTGCAGGACACACAGGTATACACACATGTAGACATTTTTTAGAATGAAATGCTGAAGAATTCTGTTGATTCTCAATAGCCATCAGTGAAAATGTGAAAATTCTACTTTGAAAAGGACAAATAAAAGATGGTGATGAAGGTGATGGTGATGATGATGATGATGATGATGACGATGACGACGACGAAGATGAAGATGAAAAGAAGATGAAGAAGAAGAAGAAGAAGATGAAGATGAAGATGAAAAAGAAGATGAAGATGAAGAAGAAGAAGAAGAAGAAAAGTTTGCGTATGCATGTGTGTGTGTGTCAATCAATCAATCAATCAATCAATCAATCAATCAATCAATCAATCAATCAATCAATCAATCAATCAATCAAATTTTTATTTCCAGATGGTACATTGTGTGTGTGTGTGTGTGTGTGTGTGTGTGTGTGTGTGTGTGTGTGTGTGTGTGTGTGTGTTAACATGTGTATGTTTGCTGTGTGCAGGACTTGGTGTTGTACCAGAAGACTCCCATCAGAGTTCTGCATCGGTAGGTGGAGCGTTATTTTGCTTTTTTGTGTGTGCTTTTTTTTGTCTTTGTGAATGCAAATGCTTGTTTGTTGACTTATGCATGTAGCGATTGGTTGAAAAGAATTGAATGCATATGTACATTTGTATGTAGAGTATTTTGATAGACTTCTCTCTGAAGTATGATAGGAGAAAATGATATGGAAGAGAATAAAATGAAAGAAAATGAAAATAACATAGAATGAAGATGAATTGACCCTTGAATTATATGCTGATAGAAAGGTGTGTGTGTGGGGGGGGGACAATGCCCCTGTTTTTTCATTCTAGAGAGCCTTTTGTCCCCAGTTTTGACATTTTAAAAATTAACGGCAGAAGATTTTTTTTATTCCCTGGCTAGAGCTGCCAGGTTTACCACTGGGGAGATTTTGCATGTGCGACCTCTTTTTCCCCACCATGAAGGTAGCCACACTCTGACTTCAGGGATACTGGAAGATTAAAAAAGGTGAAACACAAAACGTGAAATACAAATAATGTATTACAATATACTCACAGTGTCACGGAATCTTCAGTCCCCATGGGGATGCCGGGGGCTCTTTCAATGACAAGTAGCATCCCCACTGTCTGGAAGTCCTTGTGATAGAAAGTTCCCCTTTTCTGTCACTCTCTTTTCTCAAGCAGTCATTATCATATAAATCATCGCGTGTTGTTTCTGCCAGGCGCACGTTGGCCACGCGGGAAAGGAAGATCTACAGCATGAAGGTGGAGCCTGCCTCGGGTCTGCAGTTCAAACTTCACCTCAGCACTCAGGCTGGGACGTATCCTTTGTCATGTGTTGTGAAAATATTTTTTTTTTTTTATGGGATGTATCTTTTGCCACTTGTCATGTAGGAAATATATCTATTCATTTTTCTATTTTAATTTATTTATGGGAAATATATCCTTTGTAACTTGTCATGTGGAAAATATTTTAATTTTTTTTAATTTTTTTTATGGGATGTATTTTTTGTCACTTGTCCTGTGGAAAATGTATCTTTTTTTAATTTTTGAAATGTATCTTTATTTATTTTATTTATTCTTTTCTTTAAAGGATAATGGAACAAGCACTCATGTGCCTTTTTTACATCCAGTCCCTGTGTGTATGCATTTTTTGTCAATTTTGTTGTCCGTTCCCACTGGCACACAATGGCCTACTCTTTTGAAAAGCGGAACACGTTAAGCGTGTACAAGATGTTCTGCATGTGTTTTCACGCAGGACCTCAGATTATTGTTTTATCCGAAGGACTTTTGGGGGAGTTGGCACTGATGTTAACTCCAGAGGAAAATATTCCCTTGAATGGGATTCAAACGTGGTTAGCAGATCAGAAGCGCTGTGTGTAACGCTGTAACCAACCAGGCTGAGCCTGCCAGTGCCTTCATGCCTGTCTTGTATATACTCATTCAGAAGATCAACCATGCATGTTAAAGATCCGGTAACCCACGTCAGGGGTCAGTGGTGGATTACAGACACATGAACACACCCAGCATACATCCCCAAAGTCTGAGTGTGGCTACCTTCATGGTGGGCGAAAATGGTTGTATGCGCAAAATCTCACCTGAGGTGAACCTGGCAGCTCTAGGTGAGCAACAACCGCCCCCCATCCTCCCCTTCCCCCCCGCCAAAAGAACCTCGGATCTCAAACTTTCTAGACAGGTATATCCACTCCTAGGCCATTAGGTAGCTACCTTACTGCTGGTTTGTAGGGGTGTATATTCTGGTTTGTCAGTGTACAGAAGACATTGATCATTGAAGTGAAGGTTTAAACACCTGGTGATTCCTTGACCATGGTCAGCTATGTGAAGGAGTTTGTCCATGGAGACTTTGGCCGCACACAGCCCAACCTGGGGACCCTGCTCAACGCTGACTGTGATATTCTGGCTCTGGATGTCACCGTAAGTTGAGTGCTTTTGCCTGGCTGGTTCAGCCCCAGTTTTAGTAAAAAAATGTTGTTGTTTTTGTATGAGGAAAGCTGTTTTAGTTGTGTTCATTTGAGGGAATGCATAGGCATTGAATATCCCAAATGTCCTGGAAGTTTTGGATTCAAAATTGTCTCTTGTTTGTCTCTCCTGCTTGATTTTTCATGTCTTCTCTTTGTTTTTTTTCAAGTTTTTATCCTGTATTTCAATTTTAAAAAATCAATTCTGTGTATGAAAAGTCTTTTAGTGCAGAAGAGCCCATTAACTTAGACACTGTTTTCTTTTACTTTATGATTTTTTAACAATGAAGAGAATGATGATAATGATGATGCAGTGGAAATCCACTTTGGTTTGAAATGACCTGATAATGTGCTCTGACACTTGCCAGGCCTCTGGGAAAAAAACCCAATGACGTGTAAGAACTAACTTGACAACAGGCAGAATTATTTTTCTGTTGACGAATGCTATAGCCAAATGGTTAAGACTGTTTGACTTCAGTCCCATGGGTCCATGTGTCATCACATGGCATCCCTGAAGACTTGACAACCCGTTCCTGCCATTCCTCTCTCTGTTCTGCCTTTCTCAAAATTTGGTTGAGTTCTAGGCCTGTCATTTGATGTTGTCCTCCCATCTCGTCCTTGGTCTGTCTCTTTTTCTTCCTCTGTCCAAGGAGGAAGATAAAGAGGAAGAAAAAGAGACAATCTGTTTAATTTCTCAAAAATCAATGTCTTTCTGTGTGCAGGCAGTGAACATAGACTGGCCTCCGAGAATCGACCCTGTCCCAGAGACAGAAGCAGTGAATGGGAGTGTGCAGGACTCCGGGGCCAACAAGGCGTGTCAGTCCACCTCACCCAGTGCAGACCAGGATTCCTCACAGAACCCCTGTGACATGGACGTGGTCCCAGACCCTGTGTGATCAGCATGTGTCTGTGTGTGCTGGAAGAAGGGAAAAGACTCACTTGCCTGAATGGAGGATTGAGTGTGTGTTTATGCCCCTTTGTTGGTGCAGTTATGTGTGTGTGTCTGTGGTTTTTAACGTCTTTTCACAAAAAGGGATATAAGACACACAGACTGACACACACCTGCATGTGCATACTCTTGCACACACACGCATGCACACTTACACACACGCACACACACACACACACACATACACACACACACACACACACACACACACACAGAGAAAATGAAATTTCAGTTATGTGCATAGATTCATATTCCTTGGGACCAAGTCCCACAACCTAAACAGTTGGAAACAAACAAAAAAAATCCAAACCCCAACAAGAAAACAAACAAACCGATATAAGCTGTTGTCTGTAATTCTGATGAAGTTTATACCAGTGAAGGTTGTTACATGAATAAACAGCTTATTTCTTATAACTTTTGTTGTTGTTTTTTTTGTTCTACATGTTTGTTTCAGGCCATATTGTAATCACAATTTCATCTGTGTTAACTTTCCTTTCTTTCTAAATACTTATCTAAAAATCAGATTATGAGAAGATCCAGTGTGTGTGTGTGTGTGTGTGTGTGTGTGTGTGTGTGTGTGTGTGTGTGAGAGAGAGAGTGAGAGTGTGTGTGTGTGTGTGTGTGTGTGTGTGTGTGCGCGTGTGTGTGATAGAGAGAAATATGTGTGTGTGTGTACTTATGTGTGTGTACATGCTTGTGTGTGTGAGTGCATGCGTGTGTGTGTGGGTGTGTGGTGTGGTATGTTATACCAAAATCTCACATTGGTGAACCTTGGGGCTCTAGCTGAGAAACAAAACAAAAAAATGTAAATTTATTTGATACTTTTTTGCAGCCATATATTGTATACTGTAATACAGCAAGAATTTCCTGTGTTCACATCAGTTTGTCATTTGGATTTATTATATCATATTGCTGCAGTTGGAATGCATCTACCTTCATGGTGGGCAAAAATAGTTTCATATACAAAATGTCACCATTGGTAAACCTCATAGCTCTAGTCAAGAAACACACGCACACACACAAAAGATTATACTAGAATATTATGTGGTCAGAGCACTCGCTTTCCCCAAGCTAAGGTTAAGCAGCATTGAGCGTGGTTGCCAAGTGGATGGGAGACCGTTTGTACACCTTGGCTTCAGCACAGTCCCCCAGTCCACCCAGCAGTAAATGGATACCTGCCCTCTTTAGGGTCAGGGAAGGTAAAGCAGCGAGGGAGAGGAGATGGGCACCGCCCTCAATATGCTGCTGCTAGAGAAGCTGAGGTCTCTGATGCCTCGCTCCTCTACGACCACATTGGTTATGGGACGCCTTTACCTCTACCTTTTACCTTTACCATATGGACTTCTTTCATAACTTCTTAAGGAGTCATTAGGGCAGGCACCGCACTGGATGTTTCAAGCTTTGTATGTGTGGGCAAGTTGAGCCTGGTGGAGCCCATCCCTCTCCCGGTGATAGAAGAGAACTTTCCCCTGCATTCATGTGTCTGTGGTCTGTGCATTAATGCTAGAGAAAAGGACTTGTGTTTTGTGCATGAGAACTGGAAACTGGTCACATGAGATGGATGTGTCAAGAAGATTGTAATAAATCAGACTTTAAATCTGAGTCATTGGATTTCAATGTTGTCACTGTCGTCTTTGTTTCTTTTCCTTTTCTTTCCACCTGTCGGAGTTCTGAATATGATAGGATGTTTGTGAGTTGTGAGTGAGCGTGTATAATGTATGCATTTGAGAGAGAGAGAGAGAGAGAGAGAGAGAGAGTTAGTTTACTGTCATTGTCTTCATAGGCCATTTGACAAGGGCATACACAACCTTTCTCAAAGCAATAAATCAAGTTTAGACATTGTTGTTAATACATACTGAGGTGGCAATAAAGAATCCCCCTCCCCCTGCTAGACCCACGAGGTTTATGATGGAGAGATTTTGTATGAGACCATCTTTTGGCCACCATGAAGGTAGCCACATTCCAACTTTGGTGATGTATACTGGGTATGTTTCCTGTTCCCGTAACCTGCCAAACACTATATGAATAACAGGATCCTTAAGATATATATTTGATCTTTGGCATGTGTGTATATACAACGTGAATTAAGGCACTGGCAGGTCTGCACTTGAAGTTGATCTGAGAGATGGTAAAAAAATCCCCACCCTTATTTCATCAGACACCACTGAGATGGCTTATTCATTTTTGTGAAAAATATGAAATCATTCCAGTGAATGAAGCTGGATTCAGGAAAAGTCCTCACTATTGAACACTTAGTAAAACTGCCACACAAGTCAAACAACAGTTTGCCAGACCTAAAAGCATTCTTACATAGTTTTTTTGACATAAGAGAAGCATATAAAACAGCCGCCAAGGATTAAATTCTGACATGAAGAGCGAAAGCAAGCCAGTTTGCATACATATGCTTACGACGATAGGTAAAACTATTTGCATGGGAAACAACGAATGTGTGACCCCTGACAGTTATGGTAAACAAGAAAGTTTTGGGAAGACTCCTGGACACTTTTGGTCTGCTGTATACAACTCTTGATAATTATATGCAAGAATATTGGACACAACTTATCCCCCCCCCCCTACTAACTCACCCACCCTCAACCTCCCCCCTTACCCCTCCTTCCCCCACTGCCATACCTACCCTCTTATCTATCCCCACAGCTACCCCCCCCCCCCCTCCGCCTTACTCCTAACCCACTTCCTCTCTCTACCCCATTAAAAAAAATATATATATAATATTAAAGATTGGCTTCGAGTGATGTAGACTACAGAGTAGTACACCCAAGGCAAACAAAAAACAAATACCCCCCGCCCCCTAAAAACCAAATAAACAACCCTCAAAAACTCCAAACAACACCCCCCCCCCCCCCCCCCCCAAAAAAAAAAAAAAAAAAAAAAAAAAAAAAGGAATGACCAGCGAACTAAAACGGGAAACAGTCAGATTTTCTCGTTAAAAACGGAATAAAGAGCGAACTGTAACAGGAAAAAAGTCAGATTCTCTGGTTAAATTTCAATAACAGAAACAGAATACTATTTCTAATTTTCATGTGTATTTATTTATTGACTTTTCTCAAGGACACAGCCAGAAAAAAAAAGGAAGCATGATCCCTGTGATATATAACACTGCACTGCACGACACCGACAACATATCGGTCAGTGTAACGGGAAGACTCATCATTATTTCGTTCATTTATTCATGACAACACATACCCAACACCCCAATCCACCAAACCTCACCCAGCAAGTTTCTCAATAAATATCACCAACCACAGAGTTCTCATCCAAAATTCATGGACATAAGGGGACATGTAAAAATGGTGAAAAAATAGATGTTAATATATAATGATAACGTGAGCGTTAATGGAAGAGTTGTCCTGGCTTTGTGTTATCACCTGTCGAAAATCCTTGACCCTGACCCTGACCCTGACCCAGCCTTGAATGACTTGACCAGCTCAGAGCGAGAAGGTCAAACGAGCAGACCAGAGAAAGGAAAGGGGGATAGTGGGTTAGGGTGTTGGTGAGACGGACAGATTTTTTTTGGTCTGCTCCCATCCGAGGATTTTTTTCCCCTGCATTATTTGTTCGTCAGTTCGTTAATATATTTAGATAAATACTTCGTCACTTTAAGTGAAGCTCTGTGTATCACTGAATTAAGTGTATGAAAGGCAAGGCAAAGCAGGACAAGGCAAGGCAAAATCATTACTTTTTTAAAAAAAATATAAAATAAGCATTCATGCGTTTTTCCCTCAAAAATGTTTTCTTTTTCAATATCTCATCCCCGCCCTTATTACGGTTTATATCATAATATTCAAACAAGACACAAAACTGTAAGATTATAACAAGAAGCGGTTGGCAACAAAAATAACAATAATAGCATGCATACAGATATGTTTAGACACATCTCTAAGGAAAAATCGGGAGTTGGAGTCCCAGGGAGGTTTGGGGCTGTAGGGCTATATGGCAACGTTCTGGCGGCTCCTGTGACGGCACTGGAACCATTCGTATCGGCGACTGCCTGTATTGGGCCATTCCAGCAACGTGGAGAAGGGGGGGGGGGGGGGGGGGAACTTGCTGCTCGGGTAACAGCTAGCCCTCCATACTTCATTACCCAGGTTTTGCGCTCTAGAGCCTAGAGCACAACTCCATAGTCTTCCGAGACCGACGGATGCCCACCAAATGCCTACCAATACCAAATGAGGGAAAATCAACTTCGACCAATATTAATCATTACGAACAAACCAATATTGCAGAAGTAGTGGGCTAGTGGAGGAAAACAAGTGCAGGTAATCACTTTCAAACATGGCAAAAGAAAACAATTAGCTTCCTTAGATTTGAGAATACAAAAAAAAAAGGAAGAAAGAAAAACGCGTACATATCTGAGAGAGAGAGAGAGAGAGAGAGAGAGAGAGAGAGAGAGAGAGAGAGAGAGAGAGAGAGAGAGAGAGAGAGAGAGAGAGAGAGAGAGAGAGAGAGAGAGAGAGAGAGAGAGAGAGAGAGAAAAGATTTATTCCATATTGCCATAGCCCATGGAAGGGGGTAATTACAGATCGTCATGTGCAACATAATTCATTGCACACATCCAGTCACACACATACAGAGAGAGAGAGACAGAGAGAAAGATCACGTGCCTTTTAGCCCAAGACACAGAAGGGGCGGGGATGAATCAGATAAACATGAAAACAAAACCCTTGATAATGAACACAGAGGGGAGTATGAGAGAGAGAGAGGGGGAGAGAGAGAGAGAGAGAGAGAGAAGAGAGAGAGAGAGAGAGAGAGAGAGAGAAGAGAGAGAGAGAGAGAGAGACAGACAGACAGACAGACAGACAGACAGACAGACAGACAGACAGACAGAAGAAATAGAGACAGACAGAGACACAGAGAGAGACAGAGAGACAGACAGACAGACAGACAGACAGACGGACGGACAGACAGAGATGATATAATGGAAGGAGGGTGTGGGGGAGTCAGCAGAATCATACAGCAGTCAGGGTTCTCTTTGCAGTCAGCCTTTGGGGCTGTCCACACCTCCCTCCACATCTGCTTTATGACACACCCTGCTCTCTGTCTACATAAACATGATGCCATTCATTACATGGAAATAAACACAGCAAACGCACGATCGCGGGCGCGCGTGCGCGTGCACACACACACACACACACACACACACACACACACACACACACACACACTCACACACACACACTCACACACATGTGCATATCAAACTTAATACACATTAGTCTTAAATACGTTAGCTGTACAGAACATGGTCAAGGAGAAAACCAGAAGACCTTGCGAAGGAAGATTGTGAGAACTCTGTTACACTGATGACTTTCGTCACATCATGGCCTCAATGGCCACGACACACTTTTTAGTAAAACAAATTCTTCTTCTTTTCTTGTTCTTTTAGTTCTTGCTCTTCAATTCTTGTTCTTCTTCTAACGCTCAGACAACGAGAACTATCGTTGTCTGTCACATGAGTGGGAAAGAGACAAGAATGAAGAAAAGGAACAGAACAAAAGTAAAGAGAGGGATAGAAAAGATGGATTTTCTAGCACAGAATTTCCAGATCGTGGATGCTTTTTATATTGCCCCCCCCCCCCCCACCCCGCAGCATCCCCACAGGGCAAGTTAAACAACCGATCAATCCTGAAAATATTAACGGAAAGAAAACCCAACTCTGTGTGAGGAAGAAACAACCCAAACACACTCCATATAAAAACCTTCACCTGTAGGCTAACGCTAGTTGGTCGTGCAGTGGTCAATGCACTGACGTTTCCAGGCAATAACTGTGTGTCTAGTAAAACTACAAAGCAACGAAGACAGACTGAGACGCACTCCAGCAATGGAGCAAATAGCAGCTGCACAGGTAAAGGTAGGCTAAAGGTAAAGGTGTCCCCTAACCTGTGTGGTAGTAGGGGAGTGAGGCGTCAGAGACCTCAGCTGCACTGGACGACGTCGAAAAACCAAGCAAACAGGCAAGCAAACAAGCAAGCAAGCAAACAGGCAAGCAAGCAAACAAGTAAGCAAGCAAACAGGCAAGCAAGCAAACAAGCAAGCAAGCAAACAGGCAAGCAAGCAAACAAGCAAGCATACCCAAAGAACAGCCCAGTCCCATGTTATAAACCACAGACCTCAAACAGTGGAGATAATACCGCATGCACTTTAGTGATGCTGACGAGGTGAACAAATAATATATATATATATTTTTTTCATTCCTCGGCTAGAGCTCTGAAGTTCAAATAGCATGGTTTCTGCGTAGCCTATACCGCCAAGGCGCACAAACGGTCACCCATCCACTTGGTAACCACGCTCCATGCTGCTTAACCTTAGCTTGGGGAGCGCGAGGGGTCTGACCACTGAGCTATCCCGCCCCCACCGTAAAACCCCACACCCTTAAGTCATCAGATGTCGCCGAGATTCGAACCCACGATTTCATGGACCCATGGGATTGAAGTGGAACGACCCTAACCGCTGGGCTATGTCGTCCTTCACACACCAGTATAAAAGCACCTGTACACGCTGACTTGTCCGTTGTCATTGATGTGCGCAAGCTGGCTTATATAATGATTCGTTTCGCAATCAAGCTGTCAGTAACATTACCATAATAACAGTAAATACAGAGGGGCAACTGCCAAGACAATCACGGAGAGGTGTTTGATGCTTCCAGGATAGAATTACCGTCTGCTCGAGTGCTCTGTTATTTCGCTCCGCTTTCTTTTTCTTTCTTTTTTTTTGTTTTGGTTGAGATGTAACAGCATTTGATTGTATCTTTTGGGTTTAGTTTTGTTTATGTGTTTTTTGATGCATTTATTGATGAAAAGGGTTCGTGAAAAGAGCAAATGACCGTCTCTTTCACAACTGTCACCACACACACACACACACACACACACACACACACACACACACACACACATATATATATATATATATATATATATATATATATATATATATATATATATATATATATATATATATATATATATATATATTCTGTATTGACGAGACGAAACAAAATTATAAACAAATGCTACATTTGCATTTTTAAATTTTATTCAATTTTTGTTTTGCCTTGTTGAAACATTTTCTTATTTCATCGTTTTGCTTTCTTTTCTGAATCATTTGAGACAAGATGCAATGTGTTGTAAGCTGTTTGTTAATGAACTCATCAACTGATGACAGTACACAGAGTAATCCGTTCACTGGTTTATATCCTTACCCATTCACAAAATCACTGGTGTTCTATATCACTTCAAAGGGGACGGGATAGCTCAGTGGTCAGAGCACTACCACGAGTCAAAGTTAAGCAGCATCGAGCGTGGTTACCAATTGGATGGGTGACCGTTTGTCTGCCCTGGCTTCAGTACAGTCCCCCCAGCTCACCCAGCTGTCAATGGGTACCTGTCCTCTTCAGGGTCAGGGAAGGTAAAGCAGCGAGGGAGAGGAGATGGGCGCCGCTCTCAACATGCTGGCCCCTAGAGAAGCTGAGGTCTCTGATGCCTTGCCCCCCTGCGACCACATAGGTTATGGGACACCTTTACCTTTATTACTTCAAAGCAAGCATGATCCTAATGACTTCTGAAGGAGTTCAGAGAGAGACGTGAAGTCAAGCCAGACTTTCTGTACTGAAGACTTAATACAGAGGACGCTGCTGAACGTATCTCTAAAGCAGACGTTCAATTCTTCATCCCAGCTATGGCAACCACAGGATTTTTTAAATGCTGACAGAATCAACTGGGTTTCGGGTTGGCCAGGAGATAGCAGTTTACTGCTGTAATTACGGCAGACGATTGTGCTGATGACTGCCATAAACCTGACGTGTCACTGTGACACTTGAGCTTCTGAAACACAAGACAGATGCGGGCATAGTTGTATCATGTGATGACTGACATTTAGTGTGGCACAGATTGTGTTGAATCAACTGTTTATTTGAAACCCTGGTAATGAGGATGGTGATGTTGTTTCGCTACTGTTGTTGCACGTTCCTCAGCTTAACACTCTAGGGGTCACCCAGAATATTCACTATGTCTCACTCATCCCACCTGGGAATCACTGTGAGACTGTAAAAACACTGGATGAGACGTTTGCGTGTATGACTTTTCAAATGTCTAGCCTATATCGGTAGACATTTTTCCACTAGAAAAATGATGTTTTCTCCTTTAATGGGTGGCGCTGCTCTTGTGGCGACACACTCTCCACGGGGAGAACAGCCCGACCTCCACACTAAGAAATCTGCTGTGACTTAAAGTGGTGTAAGAATGTAAAAAATCAAAACAAAAAACCTCAACGATTTTAACAAGAAAAAAAACACAGCATTTCGTACCTTAACACCACAGTAGATCCGTGCTCTTCAAGCAACGCCCCTGCCAAGAAAACAAAACTGCGGGTACAATCCGCGTCCGGTTCTATCCCTGTTTGTGCCCAAAACAATTACCCCAGCCACTAGACCTTGGGTGGTGGTCTGGGCGCAAGTCTTTCGGATGAGATTATAAACCGAGACGCATTTAGCGCACGTCAAAGAACCCACGGTAGAAAGAGAGTTGCCCCTGGCAAAATTATGTTGCAAAAAGCCACTCTGATAGGGAAACAAAGACACATGCTGGCAAGACAAGGAAACGATGGATGATGCTGCTCTTGTGGCCACGCGCTCTCCCCGGGGAGAGCAGCTGAATATCGGATAGAGAAATCTGCCGTGACTTAAAGTGGTGTAAAAGGCATTTCAGTGTAGGCCTCAGCCTTAGCGGTGTGGGGACATCTTTAACTGACAGCTGATGGTCTGAGTCAGTGTATTTAAGGATGCAGTGGGGTTTTTTTTTGTTGGGGGGGGGGGGGGGGAGGTTTTTGGTTGTTGTTGTTTTTTTTGGGGGGGTTCCCCATGGTCAGGTTCTGCACATTTGTTCCAGTTCTGTTTTTCGCGTGCGTGCGTGCGTGCGTGCGTGCGTGCGTGCGTGCGTGCGTGCGTGCGTGTGTGTGTGTGTGTGTGTGTGTGTGGTTTTTTTTTCCGTTTTCTTTTTTTTTTTTAATCGCTCATGTTTCTTAATTTATTATTATTATTATTATTATTATTATTATTTATTTGTTTATTTTTTTATTATGTTTTTTGTCTTTCAAAAAGGAACAGACAGTGGTGGAAAATACTTTGTTGATCTCTGTAAACACGATATCATAGTTATTTACTTATATATTATTCCTATCAATATATTTGGCTTGATAAAGCTCTCTCTCTCTCTCTCTCTCTCTCTCTCTCTCTCTCTCTCTCTCTCTCTCTCTCCGACGTACATGCGTCAGGAGCACGTGTGAGCGCGCGCACGCGTGCGCGTGTGTGTATGTGTGTGTGGTGTGTGTGTGCATGTGTAAAACAGATACACACCAGATTTATGTGCCGCCCCACTGCCCTATAAAATAAGCCGAACATATTCAGAACATACCAACCCACGAGAGACAGATACCGGAGCTGTAAAATTCAGGTGGAAATAGTTTCACCATCTGCCTGGGAATCCGCCTCGGTCGTTCCGACACCCGCTAGCATGTTGTGTGTTGAGTGCAACACAATCTGAGCATTCTGACGACCCCCGAGCTGACTGTAATTGTGTTTTGGAATCACAACACCTGCTGACGTCTGTTGACGTCAATCTGTGATGATGAAACTTCTTTTCTTCTTCTTCTTCTTCTTCTCCGTTTCCTTCGCTGATACAGCAGTTAAATACTTGGGTGGGGGGATCCATTCCCACTTTAAAACTTGGCCAACTTTCGAGTTTATCCCACAAGGGATCTACCCCCCCCCCCCCTTTTTTTTTCTCCATCTCCCCTCTCAGTCATAATTATCACCTGCCTCTGCCACCCAGGCAGTTTCATTTTCTTCAAAAGTTGGGGTTTGAATTTATCTTTTAAAAATATATATTTGAATTTTGAATTATCTTTTAAAAATACATATTGTGCTCATGTCATGAGCGTGGGCTCCGTAGAGAGAGAGAATGAATGAATGAATGAATGAATGAATGATCTTTATTAAAAAAAAGATCTTTGTCTTTAAAAAAAAAGATTTTTGATCTTTATCTTTATGAGAGAGAGAGAGAGAGGAGAGAGAGAGAGAGAGAGACAGAGAGAGAGAGACAGAGACAGAGACAGAGACAGACAGAGAAGTATTGTGTATCAGTACACAACAGAGACCACGGCAAACACATATCTATTTTTAAAAATTCAAACACTTCACACATTTGATGCTGCGTAGCTTTCTGATAACATCTATACTACTCTGTAGAATATCAGCTCTTATACGAAGAATACCCTTTCCCCTTAACAAAAAATCCCAACAGAAACAGAATCAGAACAGAAAAAAGCAACAACAACCCCTCCTCCAAACAAACAGAAAACACAAAACAGCAACAACAAAACCCCCCAAACAAAACAAAACAAAAAGGCACCCCCCCCCCCCCCCCCCCGAAAACCAACCAACTAAACTGACACAGCAGCAACCGAAACCTCAAACAACAACGAAAACAAGGGGACAAAAAACCCCCTCACACCTCACAACACTACCCACTTACCTATCAACGGAATTCTTCTTCTTTTTTGGAATGGTGTCTAAACAGGACACTAGAATGCATGCGGTTTATATATTTATATATATATATATATATATATATATATATATATATATATATATATATATATATATATATATATATATATAATATATATATATATATATATTTTTTTTTTAAACAAATTTTGTTACCGGCATACAATGGCCTACTCTTCCGAAAAACAAAACGGGTTTTCTATGTGTGTACAAGATGTAGGCTTATGTTTTGGACACGGGATCTCGGTTTATAGTTTCATCGGAAGGACTTTCGAGGTATTGGAGTCAGTATTGATGTTAACTGCGGGGGGGATCCCCTTGAACGGGTGCCCTGATGGTGGCTCAATCCCGGGCCGTCAGATCAAAACCACAACGCTCCAACCACTAGGCTACCTCTTCCCCCTGCCCCCTCAGTGAGTATGAAAAAGGAAAGAAGATAACTACGGTAAAGAGAACATTTCTGGCATCAATTTCCACAAGGTTGGGATAATGTTTACATTGAAAGGACTTGTTTGCCACCCAAGTGGAATGATTAGATCTTGTACGCTTGGCATGTCATTTCACGAACTTTGAACCCCCCCCCCCCCCCAAAAAAAAAAAAAAAAAAAAAAAAAAAAAAAAAACTATAAAAAAACTATAAAAAATGTACTTGCTTAACATTTCAATGTGAGAACATTATTCCTAGTGATATTTTCAGGTTGGAAAGTGCATGGACAAAATCTTATTCTCTAAAAAAAAAATTTGAGATTTTATGAGACTCTTTTTGTGTGTTTAAGCTGTGGTTAAAGATGAGAGGAAGGCTAACTGAATAGCCTTTATACTTTATGTTTCATGCTTGCTTTAAGTCTGTCTGGTGACTTTTGTCCATATTTTGGGGGCATCCTTTTTAGTATCCAGAGAAAGACGATGGTCACTTGCTCTTAGTGTGTTAATGTTCTAAACAAAATCGTCCATGGTCTTTTTAAGAAAAAAAAAAAGTTTTAATTTGATATCGATAAACTATAGAAGAAGAAGGAAAGAAAGAAAACAAAGAAAGCTGTTAAGCTGAAACAGCTTTTAATCACTTTCTTAGTGCCATGACCCTCTTTTTTTCTTTTTTTTTGCCATGACCTCTTTAACTCCTGTTATCTTATATTCATTATTTTAATTGGTGTTCAGCAATGACAAAATAATTACAACACTACTGGGAAGAAATAGTTCAGCAAGAATATCGAGAACTCTAAAAAGATTTTTTTTTTCAGTCTGACGCCGGATACATCTGGGTCTTATAGGGAAGAGCCCGTTTTTCAGACCTGAACTAAACACATACAGGAGGAAACAGTCTCTACATTGGACATTTTCGCTTGGATGTATAATCACAACAAAACAGGACCAATGTTGTTCATGTTATTATATTTTACGTCCCAGCGGAGATTTCCAATTTCGGAACAGTACAGAACAAATCTACCAGCTTTATGTTTTAATCACGCGGAGTACATACCAAAGTGACACGCGCAGTAAAATCATCACGTGACCTGAAAAGATTTTGGAACGAGATTATGACGCCGAGGAGAGGAAGTGACGCAGAATTTCACTCTCATCCCGCAGTAACTACTGGCAGGTTTATGAGCAATCTTTCCTGGTTTATGCGCACTGTCTATTTACGAGCAATTGTTGCTGCTTTACGATATAGTCTCACAGCAAGTGGCCTACTTTTCTCAGTCAGAGAGATACAAGGGAGCAGTTATTATTTTGTCTGCAGTTGCTACGATGAGGGAGTAATGATGCCCGGCCAGTAGTGATGCGGAATGGGATTTTTTTTGTGTCAGTAGCTTTGGCATTAATAGTTGTAAATACCAGTTCTACTTGTTGCGTTAATCAGTTCTCTGTATAACTCTCTTTTTGTCTTTTTTTTGTAATGTCAAACCTTCTCTAAAGAATGATATCATTTGAAAAGAATTATGTTGAGCCGAAGTTTCGACTTAGTGTATCTTCTGACATAACTATTCATAAGTTTAGATACATAGAAAATGAAGTTGATGACCTCTGGTTGCTATGCCCTTTATGTAAGCAGGCAGTAGAGGGTGAAGTCCATTTTGTGTTGTGCTGCCCAATATTACAGGATTTTAGGTAGAATAACATCCCTGTAAAATATAGTAGACAGCCCAACTTATTTAGACACTGCTTACTCATGGAGTGTAGTCATCCTGAGATTGTACACAGCCTCACTTTATATTTGTTTTAAGCCTTTAGAATAAGAGATATCTTCGGTAACTGAAAGTAGAGAGAGGCCATTGTGTGCCGGTGGGAACGGATGAAAAAATTTACAAAACTGCATATATACTGGGACTGGATGTAAAAAAGCACATAGTTGCTTATTTCATATCCTCGAAATAAAAGAAAAGGACATAGATAGAAAGTAATATTTTTGTAACTGACTTTGTTGTTGTTATAAGATAACGTGTTGTTGCTGCTGCTGTGGGCCAGTGGCCTTTTTGTGAATAAATCATTCGAGTTCTCTCTGTCTGTCTGTCTGTCTGTCTGTCTGTCTGTCTGTTCGTCTGTCTGTCTGCCTATCTGTCTGTCTGTCTGTCTGTCTGTCTGTCTCTCTCTCTCTCACACACACGCACGCACGCACGCCACACACACACACACACACACGCACGCACGCACACTCGCACGCACGCACAGAGAGAGAAAATTAAAGAATGACAATTGTGGTCTGATACTCTTAAAAACCAAAATCGTTATCGTTATCGTCATCGTTGTGATCATCATCATCATCATCATCATCATCATCATCATCATCATCATCATTATCATCATCATCATCATCATCAAATATCACCCTCGCCTTTTTCTTCTCTTCCTCCTCTTCGTTTTCTTCCCCGTCATTATCATTGCAAAAGAGCGCGCGCGCGCGCGTGCGTGTGTGGTGTGCGTGCGTGCGTGCGTGCGTGCGTGATTACGTGGGTGCATGTGCGCGCGTGTATGTGTGTGTGTGTGTTTATGTGTGTGTGTGCGTGAATAATATAGTATACTAAAAAAAACAAAACCCCAAAAACACAACAACAACAAAACAAGCAGGGACTTTTTCGTGGATCGCTCAGACAGCAACTCCAAAAGCCCTGACAAATGCTGCCGTGCACTGAAGGCCCTCCAGGGGTCCAAAGAGCTTGTCCCTCATCGGCAGGTCAGTAGGCCAGATATCGGCCTTCACTCAGGTGTTGGTGTGTTGGACAGGTCTGGAGGAAGCGTTCCGCTGTCATGGGAGAAGTGCCACAGGGGCACGCCTCAGAATCTCCAATGTGGAACTTGGTGAACATTACTGAGATGTCTGAATCTGCAGTGTTCTGTCCTCAGCCTTACAATGGTTGCTTGGTCTTCTCTGGGGAGGAGGTAGTGGTCATCCTTACTGATGAAATTAGGGTGCTGGCCAAGCCACCTTCTCTTCTCTTTTGCTGGTTCTTCATTCACAATTGTCTTTTCTTCTTCATACGTCACCTCCTGCTCCTCCTGAGGCATCTAACCTCCTACCTTGGCGGTCAGGGGGACTGGAGTCCCAGGGGATGATGATGCGTTATCTAGAGGTGTGGACAGTAGATATTACCCTGCCTGTCTCTCCTTAGTTCCTCTACGATCTAGCACTTTGGTGCTAAAAGGGCATGCTACAGGTGTTTGTCCCCTGATCAGCATAACCTCTCCATCCCAAGGGGGTTGTTGGTTTTTAGGGGCTTTTGTTTCATGTCGTGGGCTGGTTGTGTGTGTGAGAGAGAGAGAGAGAGAGAGAGAGAGAGAGAGAGAGAGAGAGAGAGAGGGGGGGGGGGGGAAGGAGAGTTGGTGGTGGTGGTGGTGGTGTTATTGGTGTTGGTGGCCGTGGTGGGGGTGATGCCTGTGTTGACTTGCTGATCTCTGGCTTTTCCATTCATTTTGTAGGAACACTTCAGGTTTTGCTTCTCTTGTCAGTCTTTCCTTCTTTTCTGTGTGTGTGTGTGTGTGTGTGTGTGTGTGTGTGTGTGTGTGTGTGTGTGTGTGTGTGTGTGTGGTGCGTGCGTGCGTGCGTGCGTGCGTGTGTGCGTGCGTGCGTGCGTACGTGCGTACGTGCGTGCGTGCGTGTGTATAAAATCTCTGTCTGTTTGTCTGTCTATCTGTCTCCCACCATCTCTCTGTTATTGTTGTTGATGAAATTAACGTCTATTCACGCTTGGTGATATCAGACTTGATGACCCCCCCCCCCCCCCCAACACAAAACATCTACAGATCTGGAAATAATCTCTCTCTCTCTCTCTCTCTCTTCTCTCTCTCTCTCTCTCTCTCTCTCTCTCTCTCTCTCTCTCTCTCTCTGACTAGCAACTTTCTGTTTGGTCATCATTTTCTTTATTTCACACAAACGCAGACGTAAGCTCCCTAACCAGTGGCGCAAAATTGAGTCACCCCGGCTCATAAACATGTCAAGCCGCTGTGTGTATAGCCAGCTAAAAGGATTGCCTGTTATCGAACCTGTCTCATACCAATCTAAACACAACCATTCATGAAAATGGCCTCTTGCATGTTTCGTCTTAAGTTCTGCCTACAACAAGCAGCAAAAATATGACCAAACATTTTTTAATGCAGTCTTGCAATTATCATCTCACATTATTTTTACTGCTTCTTTTCAGTACAAGATCCTCACACTAGGTTTTGATCGAAATCAAACAAATTTTGCTGTTTTAATGAAAGCATGTACCTTATTTTCCCTACGTGTCAAACATCCAAATCTGTTATTTACAAGCTTCGTTGTGACGGATTATCACTCTCCCGAAGAAAACAACTTACAACTCGAACCAAAACTCCTGTACACATCGAGCCTGATCGTCCATATTCAGGTGCTGTGATCTGCCAAACACATCAGTTCCTCTCATGGGGAGCAAGGCCCAACATGTTTTTGATTCTGAGTCTTCAAAAACAGTATTATCTTGTGTTACTTTGTAATGATATCGAAGAGTCTCTGTGGCTCTTGCCGAACATGAGATTTTACTCTTAACCAACTGATCAGAGTCCATGATGCTCTATAACATAAGGCAACTGATGTATATGCAGTATGTGTTGATTTGTGATTGCAAGTATTATATATAGCGTAATTGTTATTCAATGCATTGATGCATTGTCATGTATGTATCAGTAGTCCATTGCATGTTTGCTGTGTTGTGTGTAGCTATTGTCTCTGCAAGATTATTGTGTCCAGTGTCATGGAGGAACGTTCGCATAGTGCAGAGTCGCGCCACCCATTTATTAAAATATATTTTCCTTTGAAGTCTGAGTGTGGCTACCTATATGGCGAGGTGCTTGAAAACAGTCATACACGCAAAATTCTCATTCAGTGTGCAATTTCAATCTCACAGTGA
>CM060320.1:3571007-3586007 GCA_030674155.1 Stramonita haemastoma
AAAAAATCCAGATAAAATCAGACGCAGAAAAAAATCAGTTGGAAATTGTTGTTGTTATTGTTGTGAGTTCCCCAGCTTAACACTCTGGGGGTCACCCAGAATGTGCACTCTGACTCATTCCACCTGGGAATCACTGTGAGATTGAAAGTTGCACACTGAAAGAGAAGTCTGCGTGTGTGACTGTTTTCAAGTACCTCGCCATATGGCAACCATACTCCAACTTCAGAGGATTATTTTTTCTCTTTATAAGAGAGTGCAGGTTGTTATGTTAAGAGCTTGTCATGGCTGAAGGCAATCTCAACCAACATAACAACATGTAAACGTAGGTGGGCCCTTACGTCGACAACCTTTGCTGACCTGAAGACATGCAATGACTAATGACTACAACAGTTCGACTTGCGCGACTGGAGCCATTGACTGATGACAAGACTGACTGACTGACATGACTGACTGACTAATGTGACTGATACGACGACTGACACGACTGACAGACTGACAGACTGACTGACATGACTCGGTAATTGACTGACTGACTGACAGACTGACAGACTGACTGACAGACTGACTCAGTAATTGACTGACGACTGAAGACTGACAGACTGAATGACTGACTGACTGACTGACTGACTGACCTGACTTCCCCTGAACTTCCAGAGGAGTCACTGGGGCAGGCAGTGCCCGGATGTTGCCCAGGTAGTGTGCTCTGTGGGCAAGTTGAACCTGGCAGAACCCATCCTTCTCCGGTAGCGGGTCATCTATGACCGGTGGTATGGATGCCATGAACATGCCCAGCATGCAAGCTAAGACAGGAGATGCATGGACTCCGCCAGATTCTGTTTGTCCCAGAAATACTGCTTTGTGTTTGGGTTTTGTTTGTTCTCCTCGGCGACAGCTCCCAGGTGCCGAGGTTTACCGATGGTGAAATTTCAACCGTTTAAAAAATTATTTTATTTATTTATTTATTATATTATTCTTTTTTTTATATACTGATCCTGAGAAAGTAGCCGCATTCCAACTTCGGGGACAGATATCTACTTCAAAGGTTTAATGCAGTGTCCTGGGGACTCCTCAGGAAGTTAAGGAGAAGTCAAGAGAAGTGAATGAATAATCTTTACGAACAATCTTTATTTTTCATGGGTGACAGGGTGTTTACATACTTTTTTCATTCGGCCTTTGCCTTGAATAGGGGATAGCAAAACAAAACAAAAAAATCACCATCACCAACCATAGAAGTAGAACCTATGATTTTAGAAAAGGAGATAGATATCCATTCAACAAACGCACAATCCCCCACTGGGTACAGAAAGTCAGAGAGTGAGAGATGGAGAGAGTAGAAACAGGGGCAACAACTGCAGCAGTAATTATGTCCCCGGCCAAAAGCTGTATCAGTTATTGATAGTGACTGAGTGCCAAGGGCTACTATGATGTGTTGTTATGCTGTAAAATGGGACTTGAGATTGCTTTCAGCCATGACAAGATCTTATGAATAAAAACACAAACCAATAAATGCGTTCTCCTTTGAAGAAACCCTGTGAAGTATGGGTATGACCAGCTGCAGGTATGCAAAGTCCTTGAAAAACAGGAACACACGCAAACGCCTCATCCAGTGTGTATTATAGTCTCACAGGGATATATGGTGGGATGAGTGAGACAGAGTGCATGTTGTAGGTATCCCCCAGTGTGTTAAGCCCGGGAATGCCCAACAGACACAACTGCTACAACTACAACTTAACACTACAACAACAACTCAACAACAACTCAACTCAACAATACACAACAACAACACAACTACAACAACACACTTTCTGCCTCAAAGCAAGCCCGGACCCAAAGACAGAAGAATCAGAGTTGGAGGAGAATGAATGAATGAATGAATGAAGAATAATTGAAAATGAATGAATGAATGAATGATAATCTTTATTTTTCAAGCTAACAGAGTAAGTATTCATATTACTTTTTTCATCCAGCCCTTGCCCCGATTAGGGAATCGCAAAATAAAAAAATACCAACAATAGGAACAAAACAATAGAAAAACAAAACCACCATCACCAACCATAAAAGTTCAAGTTATGACTAAAAAAAGAGATAGGTATATATTCAACAAACACATAATCCCCTACTGGATGCATTGATAATCATTTAACCAAAGAGACAGATATGTATTTAACAAACACATATTCCCCAAATGATCCTAATATTATTGTCAAGGAGATACACTGATTATGATAAAGTAACTCAAAAAGATTATAATGGAGAGGAGACACAGAGAAGACAGCAACCCAAACAAACAAATAATATATACCTCAAAACATTTTTTTTCTTTTACAAATCTTTCTAAAGAGAGAGATAGAGAGTATATGTATGATTATGTATGTATGTATGTATGTATACGTATAGTATATAGTATATACCTCAAACTTTTTTTTCTTTTTACAAATCTTCTAAAGAGAGAGATAGAGAGTATGTATGTATGTATGTATGTATGTATGTATGTATGTATGTATGTATGTATGTATGTATGTATGTATGTATGTATGTATGTATGTATGTATGTATGTATGTATGTATGTATGTATGTATGTATGTATGTACGTCGTATGGTGTGTGTGTATGTATGTATGTATGTATGTATGTATGTATGTATGTATGTATGTATGTATATGTATGTATGTATGTATGTATGTATGTATGTATGTATGTATGTATGTATGTATGTATGTATGTGTATATGCATATATGAATGGATACAATGTATGAATGCATGCATGCATTACTGTATGTATGTATGTATGTATGTATGTATGTATGTATGTATGTATGTATGTATGTAGTATGTATGTATGTATGGTAGTAGTAGGTAGGTAGGTAGGTAGGTAGGAAGGTAGGTAGGTAGGTAGGTAGGTAGGTAGGTATATATGCATGCGATGTACTGACGTATCTCTGCGCGCGTACGTGCATGCCTGTGTATACGTCGTGTGTGTAATTGACACGTCGTGTATACATGCATGTGTGCGTGTGTGCGTGTGTGGGGGGTGTTAGAGACAGCGAGATGAAGTGCTGATAGCGGCATCCAGTGAGCTGACGACCTGGGCACTTTAGCATAGTGACAGGGGGGATAATCAGCTGGCGGTGTAGATGAAAGCTTTTGCCTGTATGAGGGGAACAGTGGTGGTAGAGGTGGTGGGGTTAGTGGTGGTTGTGGGGTACTGGGATAGTGGTGGGGTAGGGGTAGTGGGGAAGGGTAAAGGGGGGAGGGAGGGGGATGGTAAAAAAAGTTGAGGGAGTGTTGGTCGATTACTTTCCATGCAAACTATCGTGCTGTTTCTTTTGATGCCGTATCTGTTTCTGTGGTTTTCTGTCTGTCTGGTCTGTCTGTCTGTCTGTCTGTCTGTCTGTCTGTCTGTCTGTCTCTGTCTCTGTCTGTTTTTCTGTCGCTCTCTGTCTGTTTGGAACAAGTCTTTATGAAACACCGAGGCCCGTGTGCGAACGCAGCAGAACATCTTGCGACACACGTTAAATGCTGTTCCGCTTTTCGTAAGAGTAGGCCATCGTGTCCCTGGTGGGAACAGATGATCATTTACAAAACTGCACACACGGGACTGGATGTAAAAAAGCATATGATTGCTTATTCCATCATCAGCCCGAATTTCACGCAGAGAAATCTGCTGTGACATAAAGTGGTAGAAGATAAATAAAGAATAAATAAATAAAATAAAATATCTGTATCCCCCTTCTGTCTACCATGATTTACATACCTAATAAAAACATGCATTGAGTAAACAAGGTAACCCGAGTCAAAACAAGGACTTAATAACTTGATCTTTGCTTTCATGGTCGAGTTCCTGTTTTCTGTTCGTTTGTCTTTGTTTTATGTCTGATTATCATATTTTAGCGAATTCATTGTAGTACGAATCTGGTCAGTTTCCATTATATGTGTTAGTAAGTGCATGTTTGTTGTGTTATGTAATGATGCAGTATTCATCTCATATCTTCTTTTTTTCTATCTTCTTTTCTTTTCTTCTTTTTCTCCTTCTCTTTCGTTCTTCTTCTTCTTCTTTTCTTTGTTGTTTCTTTCTTCTTCCTTCTTTTTTTTTTCATTTTCGTTCGTTCTTTCTTTCTTTTTTTCTTTCTTTTTTTCATTCATTCATATTTTCATTCTTATTCACATCACTTATCTTTCTCTTTTTTTTTCTTCTCTTTTTTATTATCATATATCTCACTTCATCTATTCTTTCTTTTTTCTTCTTTCTTTCTTTCTTCTTTCTTTCTTTCTCTCTCTTCGAAGAACGCCACCAGCGGTCATTCACACAGTTGCTAGACAACAAAGTGAGTCATTCACTTTAGAGGAATTCACAACACGCAGAGATCAAGGGAATTTCTCCTCCTGACCACACACTGTTGTTGTTGGGATTAAATTAACGTCCCAGCGGAGATTTCCGACCGACCACACAGCCTGTCTCTCTGAATTTACCCACACTGGCCTTTCTGCCCTAGAGAAAAGAAGAGTCCATATATGGGAGATAACAAGCCTCGAAACATGCGGCCTCCTTGCCTTAGACAACTGAAAAGTGCGAGGACGGGAGATAACTATATCTGGATGTCTGCAATAACAGCATTTTGGTGCATATCCTGATGGTTAATTTCTCCCCAAAGAAAGCTTGGAGTGCTGTGCTGGGTGCTGATTTTGTTGGCTATCACGATAAATGGAGGTCTCGTGAGCTTTGTGCTTTCAAGGCAAAGGAAACCTTTATGGCTACAAGAAAGAAGTTTGGGTCAAAATGCACACAGAGAATAATAATAAAGAAACTAGAAGAACAGCTGAACAAAGTGAACAAGAAAAGTATCCCTTTTGACACTCCCACCTCTAGCAAACAGCACGAAAAGCCTTTTAAGCCAACACACACAGATCGCTTTTACTGATCCCCCCCCCCCCCCCCCTCTCCACTCAAACAAATACCCCCCCCCCCCCCCGCAAATAAATACAAAAACATGAAGAAAATGACTTAAACACACACACACCAAAAACCGGTGGAGAAAGATAGCTTTGCCCATTTTTTGGAGAAGAGCGACTCACATTCCATGCAAAAGTCTGCATATGATAAAAATCCAATCAATCCAATCACTTCTCTCCAATCCAGTCCTGTTATTTTCTTGCTGGATTATTATCATCAACGGGAAAAATTGCAAAATTCAGAAAGGGGTCCATGTTTTGCCGTCATAACAATTGGTGTTAGATGCGCTTTTTTGTTGATCGATTACGATATCTGCTCTGTTGTTGCTCTGATTATGATTTGTATCACTATTTTATCTTTTTTCCAGCATAAATATTCTTCAATGAAAATTCAGTTCTGATATAGTTTGCTACTACTAGCAGCTGTGTGGAAAAGAAAAAAATTACATAAAAACGACTATGAAAAAGACCTTTAAAAATGAAAAGGTCTGATACTAAAAAATCAATCTCTGTAGTTTGTTTTCTAACATCAAATTTACTAATTTCTTCAACAAAATTCGATGTAAGGACCTTTGACACAAAAACGCTTCCATAGACCCAGTCTTGGACTATCGCAGACGATTTCTCCAGAGGGAATTGCGGGATCCAACGGAAATGGATCGTTCCCATCGCTAAAAGACGGTGGCGGAGAGGCGATACTTAATCCCTTTTTACGGAAGATGGATAACTCCTTTCCGCTCTAGTTGACAAGGCTGTAACTATCGACCTTTCTGTTTCCCTTTTAAGACAGGCGGTACAGGGGGTGTGCTACGTGTTGTGTTGTGTTGCACTGTATTGTATTTACTGCTATCTATCGTATCTATCTTCTATCTATCGACTACTATCTATCTATCTATCTATCTATTATTATCTATCTATCTATCTATCACTATCATCATCCCTAAGTCTGGCGACCGTGGGGGCACCCCTGAAGACTTGACAACCATTCCCTCCATTCTCTCTCTGTTCTGCCTTTCTCAAGGTTTTGTTGAGTTCTAGGCCTGTCCATTGGCTGATGTTCCTCCTATCTCTTCCTTGGTCTGCCTCTTTTTCTTCCACCTTGGACAGTGCCTGCAGTATTGTTTTTTGCAAGTCCTTTTGATCTTGTGACACACAGTAATACTGTTGCAATACTGTATTGCATTGTATAGTATCGTATCATATTGTTACTGTATTGTATTGTATTGTATCGTGGTTGTTTCGTAATGTACGTATTGATGGATGTATTACACCACATTTTAAGTCCACTGCAGAGTTTTGTGCGTGAAATTAAGCTCCTCCTCGGGAGAGTGTGTCGGCAAAGAGCGCGTCATCCTGTTTATTTTCTTTTCCGTTTGTACATTTTTATTTCCTATCAGAGTGGCTTTGTACAGAATTTGCCATAGGGACAACTCTCTATTGCTGTGGTTTCTTACGTGCACCAAACGAGTATTGTACACAGGACTCCGGTTTATCGTCTCATCCGGAAGACTAGCGCCCAGACTACCACTGCCGTCCTTGTGGATAGGGGAAAAGTTTCTGGCCCAAACAGGGATCGAACCACCACACACTTGACACCCGGACTTTTGGCTTTCTAGGCAGGTGGGTTACCTCCAGACCACCGATCCTGTTGTGCGGACAGTTGCATTGCAGGGATCATGGCAGCCGATGTGGATAACCTTCTGTGGACTTTTGACACTGACAGTTTAGCAGAGAGAGGTTGGGTGCCACTGTGGGAGGGGGGGGGGAGCTGGAATGAGTGACGAGGGCAGCTACAGCAGCAGTAGCAGGGGCATTAGGAGGTCAGAGAAAAGAGAAAAGCTTAAGAAAGAGCAGAAAACAACGCTTGCCTCCTCTAAGCCAGTTTCTGATGTTTCAGAGATGCTCTTGCCATCTTCCCGATATCAAAGCCCTCATGGGCAAATTTGGGTTGAGCCCTTGTTACAACAATAATGCCTGCAATATTGGATCAAGATTTCATGTGCATGATAAATCAATCAACCAACCAACCAACAAAAAAAAAAAACATAGAAATCAAAACCATTTGCAGCAAAAATAATGCCTGCAATGTTGAATCCAGATTACAGATGCCGATAAACCAACCAGCCAACAAACAAACACAAAACGCAAACAAGGAAACAAAGAAAGAAAGTGAAAACATGTTAGATTGCTCCACTGGCAGAGGACTTCATTTAGTTATTTGTTAAAGTCAGGAAGAAAGTGACGACACAACTGCTATCAGCTTGAATCGTTGGCATGGTTAAAAACTCCTTTTTTTTTTCAAAACATCACTGCAAAGTGTCTGTATCTCCAAGCCTGAGTACAGGACATAGAATACAGATTTGTCATGTATTTTAAAATATCCTGCTATCACTTAAGCATTGCCATCATCATCCACATCTCCATAATTTACCATGCAGATAAAAATAAATGACTGGTTCATCATGCCTGAATAAAATGTGACCTCAATTTCGGTTTTCTGCAGTTTTTTTTTTAAGGCAGTTGTGAAATGAGCGTCAGAGCCTTTACAGTGCCGTTAAAGCAACTGCTTTGGTGCATGCTAATGTTTTTGAATTATCACTTTAAGATGTTAAACTTAGGATTTCACACAAAACTATTTCAACTAAAAAAAAGTGTTCAAACAAACAATTTCTAAGGAGATAAAAGTGCTTCATGTTCAATAGACACACATTCAAAACACAGACATTTTGACCCTGGCAACTTTCCATAGTTTCACCCCAACCGCAATTTTTCTCATGGCTTCTAGTCATCTCAGGGAAATGGATCATTTCCAGTGCTGTTAGACTGGTTCCGGGCAGCAAATAATCCCATACATGTATGAAGATGGAGGTTTTGTTCCCATTCCAGCTAACAGCAACAACAACAATCACCATAAGAATCACACCCATTGTCTCCCCTTCACCAACGGCTGGTTGATGTTGCACTGCACGTTCTAAAGAGGGATGGCTTGGCGCTTGGAGTCAGCAGCTGTGTGTTGGGGAGACCTGGTCTTCCTGTGAACCCGCTGGTGCTTTCCTTGTGTAATTACAAATCTGTATACTTGTTATCTATAGTGCAGTGGGCTGGTGCTTTCTTGGTGTAATCTAGCAATATCTGTATAACTGTTATCGGTACGTGTAGTGGCGGAAGGGATAGCCCAGAGGTCAGAGCACTCGCTTTCCCCAAGCTACGATTAAGCAGCATCAAGCGTGGTTACCAAGTGGATGGGTGACCGTTTGCGCGCCTTGGCTTCAGTACAGTCCCTCCAGTTCACCCAGCTGTAAATGGGTACCTGCCCTCTTTAGGGTCAGGGAAGGTAAAGCAGCGAGGGAGAGAGATGGGCGCGCCCTCAATATGCTGGCCCCTTGAGAAGCTGAGGTCTCTGATGTCTTGCTCCGTACCACCACATGGGACAACCTTTACCTTTTTTTTTTTATTTTTTTTTTTACCTTTATGTGCGGTGGAGTAGCTGATACTGGGACCAGCATTGTGGACACAGGGACGGATGGTGTATCAGACACACAACCACTCACCTCCTCCCTCCCCCACCATCTAGAAGAACAAGAAGTTTGGATTAAGTCCAGATGTAACACTACAGCAAGCACTCACCCGGATGGGAAGTTGAGGGCACTGAGACGCCATGTTATGGGGACCTTTTTCTGGGTGGGATAAACTGGTGTGTGTGGCTTATATATGAGGCTGCCACACTTGTTTCGAACTTGATTGTGCATTGCCTTGTATTACATTGCGTTTTGTTACGTTGCGCTGTTACTGCTTTGCATCGTTGAACCACGAACCCCTCGCCAATGAACGGAAAAAAATCGTTCTAGTGGCATGAAATTGCCAGGTCTTCTGAAAGATGGAACAAGTTTCAACGTGCGCACGGTTTTGTTCTGCGTGCGTTCGTACACACGATATCAGTTTATAGCCTCATCCGAAGGACTTAATGAGGAGAGGAGTTGGTACTGATGTTAACCCGGGGAAAATCCTCAAACAGGCGTCTTGGTGGTGGCTCGAACCCGGCATCAGATCACGAACTCAACGTTCTAACCACTAGGCTATTCTCCTACTCAAACGAAAGTTTAGAATAGTATAAAATCAGTAACGGAGCCTAAAATATCACAGCCTTCATTTTCCTGTAAAGAAACAATTGAAAACAAGAAGCACCCTGATGACAGGACGTTCACATCAGACCTAAACTACCCAATTCTCCCAGGCATTCCAGGATGGTGTGTGGTGACACATGGCTCCACAGACTGTGTGGAGAACCTGCACTGACAGACTAGGTC
Organism: Stramonita haemastoma; assembly: GCA_030674155.1. Taxonomy (NCBI): domain Eukaryota; kingdom Metazoa; phylum Mollusca; class Gastropoda; order Neogastropoda; family Muricidae; genus Stramonita; species Stramonita haemastoma. The sequence continues at coordinate 3,580,266 of CM060320.1, forward strand.
TGATGTCCTGCCCGCCCATCTGGATAATGGAGCAGCAGATAAAATAGGGGATGGTTATCGCAAACCACACAACAAAGCATTCCCTCGTCTCTTGGGAAATAGATGGGGATAATATGGAAATCTCCCTGCCTTCTCTCTGTCTCTGTCCTGTCTTCCTGTCTGTCTCTGTCTGTCTCCTGTCTGTCTGTCTGTCTGTCTGTCTGTCTGTCTGTCTGTCTGTCTGTCTGTCTGTCTGTCTGTCTGTCTGTCTGTCTGTCTCTTCGTCTGTCTCTCTCTCTCTCTCTCTCTCTCTCTCGTCTGTCTGTCTGTCTGTCCTCTCTGTCTGTCTGTCTGTCTATCTGTCTGTCTGTCTGTCTGTCTGTCTGTCTGTCTCTGCTTTCGACACAGGACGGAGAAAAAAGAAACCCGACAAAAGGAAACAAGCAAACAACAATAGCGAAAACTGATCCCCCCCTTTCCAAAAAAAAAAGAAAGAAAGAAAATACAAGCCCCCCCCCCCCCCCCCCCGACCCCTCAACACAAAAATCTCAAACAAAGCCACAAACCCCAACATTGCAGCATGGAAAGGGAAACCATTTGGAAAGACAACCTTTGACACACAGCCAAAATAGATGGAGAAGTTTAGTAATCTTCTCCTCAGATCGATGCCCAAATGGCTCTAAACAGGGTACAGGAACACACATTGCAAAGAAGAAGAAGAAGAAGAAGAAGAAGAAGAAGAAGAAGAAGAAGAAGAAGAAGAAGAAGAAGAAGAAGAAGAAGAATTGCAAAGAATGAAAAGAAGTGCAGCGGAGAATTGAGAAAAAGAAAAAAAGAAGAGGAGAAGAATTGCGCGGAAGAAGAGAAGAAGAAGAAGAAGAAGAAGAAGAAGAAGAAGAAGAAGAAGAAGAAGAAGAAGAAGAAGAAGAACAACAACAACAACAACAACAACAAGAAGAAGAAGAACAACAACAACAACAACAACAACAACAACAACAACAACAACAGCAAGGAGAACAAGAAGAAGAATGTGAAGAAGAATGTGAAGAAGAATGTGAAGAAGAAGAAGAAGAAGAAGAAGAAGAAGAAGAAGAAGAAAAGAAGAAGAAGAAGAAGAAGAAGAAGAAGAAAGAAGTGTGTATCCTCGTGAGTCGAGTTTCCTCCCTTCTTTTACTCTCGTGTACTGGATACCAGGAAGCACACACTCTCTCTGAAGTGGTGGACATAGGTCAGCAGCAATGTCTGGCTTCCACACTGACCGGTCATTTCACTGCTGTCTGTCACCGATGACATATTGGTCCGCTAATGTGAGAGAGAGAGAGAGAGAGAGAGAGAGAGAGAGAGAGAGAGAGAGAGAGAGAGAGAGAGAGAGAGAGAGAGAAAAGAGAGAGAGAGAGAGAGAGAGAGAAGAGAGAGGCAAATTCTTTTATTTCTAGATAATGAAGAAGCACTCGTGTGCTTTTTTACATCCAGTCCCCGCCCTTATCAGGGATAAGATCAAGATAAAAAAAGAGAGATAGGAGAGACGAGAGAGAGAGAGAGAGAGAGAGAGAGAGAGAGAGAGGGGGGGGGAGGGAACGGAGGGAAAGGGAGAGGAGGAAATGAGAAAGAGGGAGGGAGGGTGGGAGAGAGGGGGAGAAAGAGGGCGTCAGAGAGAATCTTTTATTGATGAAGTATTGGTCTTGCTAATGAAGTACAGAGGTAGGGGTGGGGAGGGAGGGAGGGAGGGAGGGAAGAGAGAGAGAGAGAGAGAGAGAGAGAGAGAGAGAGAGAGAGAGAGAGAGAGAGAGAGAGAGAGAGAGAGAGAGAGAGAGAGAGAGAGAGAGCATGCTTTATGTGCATACAAGTATACCGCTCTCTGTACTCTCTGTCTCTCTGTCTGTCCGTCTGTCTCTCTCTCTCTGTCTCTCTCTCTCTCTCCCCTTTTCCATTCTTTCTTCCTTTGCTTTGTTCTCTTCCATCTTCCTCTCTCCTCCACCTCTCTCCCTTTCTTTGTCCTCCTCACCCACCCTGCTCCACCTTTCTTCTTTAAGCCTGAAAACTACACAATGATTTGATGTATGTCGTAGATAAAGGCAGCAGCAGCAGCAGCAGCAGCAGTAGCAGCAGCAGCAGCAGCAGCAGCAGCAGCAGCAGCAGCAGCAGCAGAGAAAGCCATTGTCTTTGATGCTGACGTACCGACATTGTCTTCTGCAACAGGAAACCACTCACAAGTGCAGGGAGACAACTCTACTCACTCCGTACTTGTCTTCCTGTTTTTGTGTGGGTTTTGTTGAAGGTTCTTGTCAGTGGTGATTTAGTGCTGTGTGTAAGTTACTGCATAAAAAAAGCTAAATCACTCTAGGCGTTGCTCGTATATGCGTGTGTGTGCGCGTACACAGACGCACACATATACGCGCACGCTCGCACGCACGCACTCACACATAATACACACAATTAAAACACAACTCACACACACACACACACAGCGCGCGCACACACACACAACACACACACAACACAACAACACACAGACAGACAGACAACAACAGACAACACACACAACACACAACAACAGACAACAGACAGACAAGACAGACAACACACACACAACACACACACACACACACACACACACACAAAACACACACACACACACACACACACACACACACCACACAAAAAAGAAAGAAAGACAGAAACAGAGACAGACAGACAGAAATACAGATAGAAACACAGACAGAGACAGAGAAACAGAGACAGCAGACAGAAACAGAGACCAGGCAGACAGAGAAACAGAGACCCAGGACAGAGAGACAAGACACAGAGACCCCAACAGAGTTACAGACAGGAGACATAGACACAGACAGGCAAGAAGACTAAGACAAAACAGCCGAACAGACAGACAGGCAGACAGATAGACAGACAGACAGACAGATACACCATCACACCATCAGACAATCCACCCTCACACTCCAAGAGAGAAAGAGAAAGAGAGGGCGAAAGTTGTTAGACAGCTGAGCGCTCCACAGCACTCTCCATTGTTCTCTTCCAAGCCTCGCTGCCTTCAACATTCTCAACATGCTTGTTTACATAGCAAATCTCCTCCCCACCCCTACCCCCATTTCGCCTCCCCCCCACCCCCCATCCCAAAGAAGAACAGGAAAGAAACGAATATTTTTGTTTCGTTCCTCAGCTAGAGCTCCGAAGTTCACCAATGATGAGATTTTGTGTAGGTGGCCGTTTTGGCCCACCATCAAGGTAGCTGCATTCCGACTTCGGGGATGTATGCTGGGTATGTTTGTGTTTCTGTACCCCACCAATGCTGACATGAATCACGGGTTCTTTAATGTGCATATTTGATCTTCTTGCATGTGGATATACACGAAGGGGTGAAGGCACTGGCAGGTCTGCATTAAAGTTGATCTGGAAGATCGTAAAAATCCCCACCCTTAATTCATCAGCCGCCGCCGAGATTCGAACACAAAGAGCTATGTGGTCAGTCGGTCGGTGGTTAAGACTACAAGTACCGGGTTCAGATCCCGTTTGAGTTTACATTCTGTGCATTTTTATTTTTCCACTTGTGTACAAGATCATTTCTGTGTGGGTGCGCACCCGCAGCGCGCCCGGGTGTTCGTGTGTGCATGCGCGTGTGTATGAACAGACTAGGACAGAGTGTGATTTCTGTGGAAGGGACTACACTTTCAAGCATACGCATTAGGAGTCATTCATGATACAGGAATAAAGCACACACATTAGGAGTCATGTGGTAGGAACAGACCCTACACATCAGGAGTCATGTGGTAGGAACAGACCCTACACATCAGGAGTCATGTGGTAGGAATAGACCCTACACATTAGGAGAATTGTTGGTAGGAATAAAGCACACACATTAGGAGAAATGTGGTAGGAATAAAGCACACACATTAGGAGAAATGTGGTAGGAATAAAGCACACACATTAGGAGTCATGCATGCGGGGACGGGATAGTTCAGTGGTCAGAGCACTCGCTTTTTCCCCAGCCAAGGTTAAGCAGTATCAAGCGAGGTTACCAATTGGATGAGTGACTGTTACCGTGCTTTGCTTCATCACAGTCCCCCAGTTCACCCAGCTGTCAATGGGTACCTGCCCTCTTTAGCTGTCAATGGGTACCTGCCCTCTTTAGGGTCAGGGAAGGTAAAGCAGCGAGGAAGAGGGAAGGGCGCCGTTCTCAATATGCTGGTCCCTGGAGAAACTGAGGTCTCTGACGCCTCGCTTCCCTACTACGACAGAATAGGGTATGGGACCTTACCTTTTATGCGCAGGACTAAAGCACACACACCACAGCCAATGAACAGCTTTTGGCTTCCTCTGCCACCCTCTTTACAATTACATCATTGAAAAAAAGAGTCCTTAAATTAGGGATCAACCCTTTCTTGCTGTAAACGAACTAAAGGCTTGGGACTCTATCTGTGACCTTTCTGAGTAGGCTATTGTGTGCTTGCGGGAATGGATGAGAAAATTTACAAAACTAGCTTACACACGGGAACCGGATGTAAAAAAAAAAGCACATAAGCGCTTTTCCATTATCCTCGATATAAAAGAATGAATGAGATAAAATGAAATAAGAGTAGAAATAAACGCACCACACACACACACAAACACACACAACACACACACACACACACACGACAACAGCACACGCGACACACCAACACCTGACATAGACTAGACACTTTTAGATATAGACAAACAACTGATGACAGACAACAGACATCATTTCAGACATGACATACAGACAGACATCGTGTCTGTGCATTCACTGCTTTGTTTCTTTTTTTATTTTTCTTTTCTGTTCTTGTTCTTTCCTTGATTCAGTTTGATTTTCTTTGTTTTTTTCTTCCTCTTTGTTCTCTCTCTCTCTCTCTCTCTCTCTCTCTCTCTCTCTCTCTCTCTCTCTCTCTCCTCTCTCTCGATTCTCCTAAGGCTGGCTTGTCCACACATGCTTTCTACTCTCTCAATAGCTCTCCTTCCTCCTGTCTCTCTTCTCTCTCTCTTTGTTTTTCTTTGTTTGGGTTTTTTTTTTCTGTAGCTATTTGCTTTCTCTGTTGTTATTGTAATCAGCAAAAAAGTGGTTCGTCCTCTGTCGATGGCATTTTATTTCCTATCCCAGCGGAGTGTCTGGAATTGGTTCATTTACACAGGAGCTGGGAAACATTCTATGACACAGGCTTCGTGGTAATCAAGAAATGGAAAGATAGTTGGTCTTAGTGTCTGTTTTTTCTGACTGTTTTTCTGTCTGTCTGTCTGTTTGTCTTTCTGTCTGTCTGTTGTTTGTCTATCTGCCCGTCTTCTGTCCTCCTGTTTGTCTGTCTTTCGTCTGTCTTTCTGTCATCTTTCTGTCTGTCTTTCTGTCTGTCTTTCTATCGCTTCATCTGTCTTTCTGCCTCTCTGTATGTTTGGTTGGTTGGTCGGTTGATTGGTTGGTTGGCGTAACGGTGGGGATTTCTGAATGTCCCACATCAACTTTAAATACAGACCTGCCAGTGCTTTAATTTCTTTTGTGAATATTCGCGGGCAGGAGATCAGATGTGCGCGGTAAAGATCCCGTAATTCATGTCAGCGTTCGGTAGTTTGCAGAAACACGAACATACCTAGCATGCAATACAGTACTCGGAGAGGGCTGGGCTCTGCCAGGTTCCACTTACTCAAGAGACAGGGCGTGAAGCATGCAGTGCAGTACAGTGTAGTGCAGTGCCCCAATGACTCCTCGGGGAGTTACAGGGGGAGAGAGGACTCCACTGT
>CM060320.1:3591007-3603507 GCA_030674155.1 Stramonita haemastoma
AATCAATGCTGTGGTTTCCATGGCTTGGAGTAGCGTCGTGTGTCAGCTTAAAGCAATTATCGTTATCGTTATTCGGCAACCCCCTTCATGTATGGGCCAATGGCCTTTTTTCATGAATAAACCTTTCGAGTTCGAGTTCGAGTTCTCTCCTCTCTCTCTCTCTCTCTCCTCTCTCTCTCTCTCTCTCTCTCCTCTCTCTCTCTCTCCTCTCTCTCTCTCTCTCTCTCTCTCTCTCTCTCCTCTCTCTCTCTTCTGATTTTGGACTATGCATTTTCAGGTGCACAGTTTTGGGTACATGCCAAGGTATAATTATGACAAATTCTTATCAACGGTTACGTGTAGTTATATTTCATTTTCTTCACTTTTTTCTTCCCTTAGATATGTATTGTGGCCAAAGGCCGAAGTACAATAAATGATCTCAGTGTTCAGTGTTCAGTGTTCTCTCTCTCTCTCTTTTTTATTTCCTGTCTAATTTCTTCTTTCGTACCTTGTTTTTCTTTCTTTCTTTTTATATTTTCTCGCTGTCTTTCAGTCTGTCATTCTGTGAGAAGCATGTAGAAGCGTGTTTAAGGTGTGGACTCGGGTGGTTTCAATGCTGTGGTTGACGCGATCGACAGACTGAAAAGAGGGAAGGATACTATTGGAACGAAGATGGCTATTGAGTTGTTTCAGAATAACTTTTTCAAGGACTTTAGAGATAAAAGGTGGGTCAGAAACAGGTCTATAATGCTATGCAATGCTATGCTATACTGTGCTATGCTATGCAATGCAATGCAATGCAATGCAATGCAACGCTATGCTATACTATGCTATACAATGCAATGCAATACTATACTATGCTATGCTATGCTAAGCTATGCAGTGCAATGCTATGAAATCCAATGTTATACTGTGCTGTGCTGTGCTGTGCTGTGCTGTACTGTATCATACCATACCGTACCGTACCGTACCGTACCGTACCGTACTGTACTGTACTGTACTGTACTGTACTGTACTGTACTGTACTGTACTGTGCTGTACTGTGCTGTACTGTACTGTACCATACACTACCATACCAAGCCCCACAACACACCACATCATGCTGAACTGTCTGACCTTGTACTGTCTCTGCCCCATCAGTTGTGGGGAGACAGGGGGGAGGTGGCAGTGGGGGTCTGGGCTGCTGATGGGCACACAGATAGACCTCATGCCAGAGGCACTGTGCTGTGATGATGGGGCACAAGCAGATGAAAAGACGAACGTAACTTGTCTCTGTGTTGCCATCTCTCTTTTTCCATCTGTCTGTTTTAATCTCTCTCTGTCTCTTTGTCTCGCTGTTTCTCTATCTGTCTCTCTGTCTCTGTCTCTGTCTCTGTCTCTGTCTCTGTCTCTGTCTCTCTCTCTCTCTCACACACACACACACACACACACACACACACACACACACACACACACACACACACACAGCCTACTGCATTTAGACTCTGTTTGCTGCAAGGATGTACTAATCCTAGTAATTATCGTCATAAGGGTATATTCCCACTGTGGATTTGTTTTTCATTTGTTTGTCACTCTGCACTTTACTGTGTATTCTTATAATTACTCAGTGTATTGATCAGCAACCTCTTTCATGTATGGGCCAACGGCCTCTTTATGAATAAATTCTTCCACAGTTCAGAGTTCTCTGTCTCTCCTGTCTGCATCTGTCTGTCTGTCTGCCTTTCTCTCTGTCTCTCTCTCTCTCTGTCTCGTTACTATGTCCATTATGTAAGCAAGCACCTGAGGATGAAGTACATTTTGTGTTATGCTGTCCAGTATTAGAGGATGTTAGGCAGAAATACATCCCTGTAAAATATAGTAGGCAGCCTAATTCGTTTCGACTCTGTTTACTCATGGCGTCAAGTCAGCCTGAGGTTGTGCGTAGCCTAACTTTATATTTGTGTAAAGCTTTCAGAATAAGAGATATATTGTTGTCGTAGGTTATATTTGTGTATCTGAGTAATTTTTGTTGTTGTTATTGGGTTGATGTTGTTTTTGTTTTGTTTTGTTTTTTTTCCTCACCAAAATACTCAGCAGCTTGGCAACCCCCCTTCATGTATGGGCCAATGGCCTTTTTGTGAATAAAATGATCGAGTTCGAGTTCGAGTTCGAGTTCGAGTTCTCTCTCTGTCTCTGTCTGTCTGTCTGCCTGTCTGTCTCTCTATGCCTTTCTCTGTGTCTGTCTTTCTCCCTCTCTTTCTTTGTCTCTCTCTGTCTGTCTCTGTCTTTCTCTCTGTGTCTTTCTCCCTCTCTCTAACTCACTCTCTCTCTGTCTGTCTCTCTTTCTCTTCTCCTCTCTCTCTCTCCCTCCCCCTTCTCTCTGTCTCTCCCTCTCTGTCTCTGTCCCCATCTCCCTTTCTCTCTCTGTCCCCCCCCCCCCCCTCCTCTCTCATTCTCTCTCTGTCTCTGTCTGTTTGTCTGTCTGTCTCTGTCTCTCTGTCTCTGTCTCTGTCTCTCTCTCTCCCTCCCTCTTGCTCACTGGCACTCACCATTTTCAGGAAAGTGCTCTATGTTCTGTTGAAGCCATGGCAGGAAGAAATTCCAACAGTGACTGCGATAATGGGCGAGACAGACAGACAGACAGACAGACAGACAGACAGACAGACAGACAGACAGACAGACAGACAGACAGACAGACAGACAGACAGACAGACAGACAGATAGACAGACAGACAGACAGACAGACAGACAGATAGACAGATAAACGGACAGACAGATAGACAGATAAACGACAGACAGACAGACAGACAGACAGACAGACAGACAGACAGACAGACAGATAGACAGATAGGCAGACAGACAGACAGATAAACGGACAGACAGACAGACAGACAGACAGACAGACAGATAGACAGATAGGCGAGACAGACAGACAGACAGACAGACAGATAGACAGACAGACAGACAGACAGACAGATAGACAGACAGACAGACAGACAGACAGACAGACAGAGAGAGAGACAGACAGACAGACAGACAGACAGACAGACAGACAGACAGACAGAGAGACAGACAGACAGACAGACAGACAGATAGACAGACAGACAGACAGATAAACGGACAGACTGACAGACAGGCAGATAGACAGACAGACAGACAGACAGACAGGCAGACAGATAAATAGAGAGAGAGAGAGAGAGATAGGAGAGAGAGAGAGAGAGAGAGAGAGAGAGAGAGAGAGAGAGAGAGAGAGAGAGAGAGAGAGAGAGAGAGAGAGAGAGAGAGAGAGAGAGAGAGAGAGATCTATACAAGACAGTGTCAGTAAAGTGCTATGTTATACGGTAATGGGTTGTAGAGACAGACAGACTGATAGACAGACAGACTTATAGACAGACAGACTGATAGACATACATACAAACAGTCAGACAGACAGATAGACAGACAGACAGACAGACAGACAGACAGACAGATAGACAAACAGACAGACACACACACACAGATAGACAAACACACACACAGATAGACAGACGGAGGAGACAGACAGACAGAGAGACAGACAGAGAGACAGACAGACACACAGACAGACAGACAGGCAGACAGGCAGGTAGGCAGGCAATCAGACAGTCAGACCAGACCCAAAGTATGGTGTTATGCGGTAATGGGCGAGGGAAGGGTTATCAGACCAACAGTCTGATGACAGAACAGTGAAGTATGTAGCTTGTGTATGTCACAGCCTATCACAAACACTGAAGTATATAACCCGTGTATGTCACTGTGTATCACAAACACTGACTTTGCCTAACCTTCTTTCCCTTGAAAATACAATTTATGACCATCGTCGTCATCATCGTCAGCAGCAGCAGCAGCAGCAGCAATAGTAGTGGTGGTGGTGGTGGTGGTGGTGGTGGTGGTGGTAATAGTATTACTAGTGGTAGCAGTAGCAGCAGCAACAATAACAGCAGCAGCAGCAGCAACAGCAGCAGCAGCAGCAGCAACAGCAGCAGCAGCAGCAGCAGCAGCAGTAGTAGTAGTAGTAGTAGTAGTAGTAGTAGTAGTAGTAGTAGTAGTAGTAGTAGTAGTTGTTGTTGTTGTTGTGGTAGCAGCAGCAGCAGCAGCAGCTGCAGCAGCAGCAGCAGCAGCAGCAGCAGCAGCAGCAGCAAGTAGTAGTTAGTAGTAGTAGTAGTAGTAGTAGTAGTAGTAGTAGTAGTAGTAGTAGTTATTGCTGTCGCAGTAGTACTAGCAGCATCTCTGTCTCTCTGTATCTGTCTCTGTCTTTCTCTCTGTGTCAAGGACAGGACAGAACAGACTGTAGCCATTCTTTATACAAAGAAAGTCTTGACAACTACGACAGGCGTGTTGCTCTGTCTAAAGCCTGAATGATTATGAAGCTCTATTGTTCTCCTCTTTATTGCGCAATAAACGTGGTCTGTGCGGCGTTTTGTTCTCCACTGTGTTGTCAAAGTGCTGTGGTGGTAAGTGAATTGTCAGTCCTTTCTCCTGTATGTAGGGGCTGTGATGTATGCATGAATAAATCATCGGATTCTGGCTTTCTGTCTGTCTGTTTGTCTGTTTGTTTGCCTGTGTGTCTGTCTCTTTGTTTGCCTGTCTGTGTGTCTGTGTATCTGTGTGTCAGTGAGTGGGGACGGGAGGCTTGGTGGTTAGAGCGTTGCACTCGTGATCTGATGGTCTAGGTTCGAGTTCAGGTTCGTGCCGCCACGGAGACGCCCGTTTAAGGGGATCTTTTCCCCAGGAGTTAACATCAGCGCCGATTCCACTTCCCAGAGGGTTTTTCGTATAAGACTATAAACCGAGGTTCCGTGAGTGAACACACGCAGAACACCTTGCGTACACGTTAAAACTGTTTCTCCTTTGGGAAGAAAAGGCCTTTGTGTGCCGGAGGAATGGATGACAAAATTGAAAATAAAAGTGGATACACATGGGGACTGGATCAAAAAGCCACATAAGTCATTATTCCATTATCCTCGAAACAAAAGAATAAATAATACAAAGAATAAAATAAATGAGTCTGTTTTTTTCTGTGTCTGTCTGTGGAACGGTCTCTCTCTCTCTTCTCTACTCTCTCTCTCTCTCTCTCTCTCTCCTCTCTCTCTCTCTCTCTCTCTCTCTCTCTCTCTCTCTCTCTCTCTCTCTCTCTCTCTCTCTCTCTCTCTCTCTCTCTGTGCCGTAGAAAATCTAGCCCCACCCCCTATCATTCCCATGCAAGCAGGAGCAAAGAAGAACAAAACTAAAGGCGGCAATTTGTATTCATGTACAAGCAGCACTCAGGCCTGTCAGATTACACAGGGGTGGGGCCACACTTCTTCGCCTCTGCTTAATTAAAGCAGAAAAGAAAGGTAGAGTCAGTGACCTATTCCCCATGCGATTGTCAACACTGACACCAGCAGACACAGTTTTGGTCCTGTTAATCGGCTAGAGCTCGAGGTTCCCCAACGGTCAGATTTTGCGATTGCGGCCGTTTTTCGCCGTAGGGGAGCGAGGCATCAGAGACCTTAGCTTCTCTAGGGGCCAGCATATTGAGGGCGGCGCCCATCTCCTCTACCTCGCTGCTTTACCTTCCCTGACCCTCAAGAGGGCAGGTGCCCATTTACAGCTGGGTGAACTGGGGGACTGTACTGAAGCCAAGGCGCGCGAACGGTCACCCATCCAACTTTGTAAACCCGCTCAATGCTGCTTAACTTGACTTGGGGAAAGCGAGTGTTCTGACCACTGAGCTATCCCGCTTCCGTGGGACACCTTTACCTTTACCTAAACTTTAAACCTTGGCAGTCACCCACACTGTGCACTCTGTCTCCCTCATCTCACTGCATTTTCTTCTTCGAACACCCACAGAGCAGCTACCGTTTTCTGTCAGGTGAGCGAAGACGCAATACGTTTCCGTTAAGCGCCTGACAAGTCAGGCCCAGCACATCTGACTTCAGCATGGAAGGGAGCTGTTATCTCGGAAGGCTTTCCAGTAAAAAGGCAGAAACATGGACCATGAAGGCAGAAAGTAGATAAGAAGGAGGTGACATGAAGAAAAAGGAACAAAGCAGAAACAAAGATAGGAAAGAAAAGAGGGAATTCTCAGCACAGAATTTCCTAAAGATGTAGATGCTTTTTTTTTTTTCTTTTTTTTTACAACAGGCCCCCAGCATCCCACGGGGGGGTGGTGGTGGGGGGGGGGGGGAGGGGGGGTCACTGCATGACCGTAAGTACTCACTGGATGAGAAGTTTGCGTGTTCGACTCTTTTCAAATACCTCGCCAGATAAGCAGCCATACTCCGACTTCAGAGGATTTGTTTTCTCCTCCATAGAAGAGTACAAGTCCTTATGTTCAGAATATGTCATGGCTGAAGGCAAACATCAACGTAAAATTGAACAACATAACACCAGTTTGAGGTAGGTTATTGCACTTAGCCGACATCAATAACGGACACAGCATTTGACCTGACCTCACCTGACCGTCTGGGAGGATTAAAGATAAGGATTAAGCTGGCGGCTGTCTGGTGGATTAAGTAACGGATTAAGGATAAACCTTATTTGTTTTAGCAGCAAATGCGGTTTGTTGTTATTGTCGTTGTTCGCTTGTTCGTGCGTTCCACAGCTTAACACCTTGGGGGTCACCCAGAATGTGCACTCTGACTCACTCATCCCACCTGGGAATCACGTGAGATTGGAAGTACACACTGAATACGAAGTTGGCTTGTATGACTTTTTTCAAGTAATCTTGCCACACAGGCAGTCATACTCCGACTTCAGAGGATAATGCGGTTTAGCGTATAAGAAATATTCTGTGATATCTTGCTTCACTTGGTTGCAGAAGGATGTGTGGGAGTATGATAGATATGCGTTGTTTGTACTGAGAGCATAATGTGTTGTACGGTGGTGTAAGCTGTAAGCTCTCTGATGACATTACATGATTCATTCTTTTATCTTTCAGAAGTACAGTCCTTTGCTCCTAACTTAACAGGTGGATCGGTAGTCTAGGAGGTAACGCGCTTGCCTAGAAAGCGAAAAGTCCTGGTCGGAGTGTGTGGTGGTTCGAATCCCATTTGGGCCCAAAACTTTTCCACCATCCATTAGACCATGAGTGGTGATCTGGGTGCTAGTCTTTCGCCCGAGACGATAAACCGAAGCCTCTTTGTTACACACATTATTTAGCGCACGTAAAAGAACCCATGGCAAGAAGAGGGTTGTCCCGGCAAAAGTTCTGTAGAAAAATCCATTCTGAGAGGGAAACAAATACAGTGGCAGAGAGGAAAGGAAAAAATAAAGGGTGGCGCTGCACTTGTGGCAACGCGCTCTAACCAGGGAGAGCAACCCGAATTTCACGCAGAGAAATCTAAAGCGCTTTGATTTGTTTTTACAAGATATAGCGCTATATAAGTTCCATATATTATTATTATTATTATTATTATTGTTTTATTATTATTATTATTATTATTATTATTATTATATTATTATTATTATCATTATTATCATTATTATCATTATTATTATAAATCTGCTATGTCATAATGTGGCATTAAAAAAACTGAATTTCTCTGTTTTGAGATATCAACGTGTTTGTATTTGGAATCGCAAAGTTGAAAACTGGTTTGGACACAACGAAGACCTGACCATCCAGTTTATCTTTGTTGCGTTAATCAGTTTAGGTACATACTTTACCTCTGTGTGTTGTGTGTGTGTGGTGTGTGTGTGTGTGTGTGTGTGTGTGTGTGTGTGTGTGTGTGTGTGTGTGTTGTGTGTGTGTGTGTGTGTGTGTGTGTGTGTGTGTGTGTGTGTGTGTGTGTGTGTTGTGTGGTGTGTGTTGTGTGTGGACACATTGCGTTTAGTCACTGTAACGTTGTAGAGCAAAATGGCAAGATTCTTTTGCGCCCCTCTATCTATCTTTCTATCTATTACTTTTCTATCTATCTATCTACTATCTATCTATCTTCTATCTTCTATCTATCTGTTGTTGTGTGTGTTGTGTGTTGTGTTGTCTGTCTGTGTGTGTGTGTTGTGTGTTGTTGTCTTCTCCTCTCTCTCTCTCTCTCTCTCTCTCTCTCTCTCCTCTCTCTCTCCACCACCACCACCACCATACCGCATCACCTTCCCCCTTTCCTACCCCCCTCCCCCTCCCTTACTTTCCCACCTCCAACCTCTCCCGCTCCTACACAGGCGACAGGGAAACGGCAGTAGCTTGCTGGCTGGCGAAAACGTTGAATTCTCTGCTGTGCTCCTGTTATGTAGACTAAAGGAGAGAGAGAGACAGAGAGGGAGAGTAAAGCATGTGGCGAAACCTGCCACCTTCCTCTTCCAGCCACTGTGGGCTCTTACTGCAGGATACCTACCTCACTTACTTACCTACTTACTGAGGACCTCTTGTGTCTACTGTGTGTCGGTGCATTCGCGTGCTTGCTTGCGTGTGGTGGTGTTGGTTAGTTTGTTTGTGTGTTTTTTTTTTATTTTGCTTTTTTTGGGGGGCTGGATTTTTTTTGGTGGATTTTTTTGTTGAGTGTTTGTAAAGTTTTGAATAAACGGAATAAATCTTCTTTTTTTTAATGGAAGAAAGTTAAATTGATAAACCTTCAACATCAAAACAGGTTGTTTAATTTCAGAACGAAAATCTTTTCAACCAAACGTACAAATAACTGTGGATCGGTTCTACGGTGATTTTTTAAAACTTTGTTTTTGTGTGTGTATGTGAGTGGTTTGGGTTTGTTTTGCCCCCAGTTTCTGTTGTAGCTATTGGCAGTTTGTGACAGGACTTTGGTGTTAGAAATGTGCGGAAGTGTGTTTGCTTTCTTTTTTCCTTTATAAAGCAGAAACCGCCTTGGAATCTAAAGAAAAAATTGCACAGCAGACGTCTGAAGTGTCGTGTGTGTGTGCCGGAAAGAGGTACGTGATATTATTGTGTTTTGTGTGCGTGTTTTTGTTCTTTTTGCTTTTTTGTTGGTTCTTGGGACGACTACTACTACTACTACTACTACTACTACTACTACTACTACTACTACTACTACTACTACTACTACTACTACTACTACTACTACTGCTGCTGCTGCTGCTGCTGCTGCTGCTGCTGCTGCTACTACTACTACTACTACTACTAGTGCTACTGCTACTACTACCTACTGCTACGCTACTGCTACCACTACTGCTACTGCTACGCTACACTACTGCTACTGCTTCTGCTACCACTACTACTACTACTGCTGCTGCTGCTGCTGCTGCTGCTGCTGCTGCTACTACTAACTACTTCTACTACTACTTCTACTAACTACTTCTACTACTACTACTTCTACTACTACTACTTCTACTAGTACTTCTTCTTCTGCTACTGCTGCTGGTGCAGGTAAATAACAAAAATATTGATAACTCAAGATAATAATGATACAACAACAACAATATCCGATGTAGAAAGAGAACAAGAAGATGTGGTATCGGGAGTACTCGTGCTTGCAGTAGTGCAAATAACAGCAACGACATGTAGTAGTAGTAGTAGTAGTAGTAGTAGTAGTAGTAGTAGTAGTAGTAGTAGTAGTGTAGTGGTATAGTAGAGTAGTAGTAGTAGTAGTGTAGTAAGTAGTAGTAGTAGTAGTAGTAGTAGTAGTAGTAGTAGTAGTAGTGTAGTGTATGGGAGTAGTAGTAGTAGTAGTAGTAGTGGTAGGTAGTAGTGAGTATGTAGTAGTAGTAGTAGTAGTAGTAGTAGTAGTAGTAGTAGTTAGTAGTAGTGGTGGTAGTAGTGGTGGTGTAGTGGTGGTGGTGTGTAGTGTGTGTGTGTAGTAGTAGTAGTAGTAGTAGTAGTAGTAGTAGTAGTAGTAGTAGTAGTAGTAGTAGTAGTAGTAGTAGTAACAATCATGGCAGTCGTAAGAGAGAACAGAAGCAGTGGTGATGGTGTGTGGCTATTAATGATTGTGATGATAGATAAAAAAGTGAATGTTTGTAAGGAACATTGCAGATCAAGTGGTGCAGCAAAACCATCCCTGAAGTCCGAATGCCACCTTCAAGGTGTGCAAACAGCTCCTATGCAAGATCTGACCATTGGTGACCTCGGAGCTGGGCCAGTGAATGAAATAAGGTCATTGACCTCTGTAAGAAAAACACAGACAGACAGACAGACAGACGAGAGACAGACAGACAAACAGACAGACAGACAGACAGACGGACGGACAGACAGAGAGATATACAGGTGCACACACACACAAACACACACAAACACACAAAAACACATACGCACGGACGCACGCACACACGCACGCATGTACGTTACAACACATACGCGCACGCACGCGCCACACACACCGCGCGCGCCACACACACACAACACACACACACACACACACACACACACACACACACACACACACACACACACACACACACGCACACACACACACGCACACACACAGATAACACTGTCACAAAATGGAAAATACAATGTTATTTTCTGAACCATTAAACAGAATATGATAAAATTTTAAAAAAATCTAGATTCAAAGTTAACGCAGAGAACCATTAATGGTGTACGCTAAAAGCCACTGTATATAAAGTGACACACCACCTCCACTTACCAGCTTCTGCTAATGGGCCTTTTCTAACGGGATAATACGCAATATCTCAGCATGAAATTTTACTTATTTATTTGTTTATTTATTTATTTGATTCTTTTATATCGAGGATACCGGAGTAAGCACTCATGTGCTTTTTGTTACATCCAGTCCCCTTGTGTATGTGGTTTTGTAAATTTTGTCGTCCATTCCCACCAGCACACAATGGCCTACTCTTTCGAAAAGCGGAACAGGATTCAAAGTGTGTGTAAGATGTTCTGCGTGTGTTCGCACAAGGGGCCTCGGTTTATAGTCTCATCCGAAGGACTTTTTGGGGACAGTGGAGTTGGCACTGATGTTAACTCCAGGGAAAAAATCCCCTTGAACGGGATTCGAAATGAGTTCTTGCGTGCTTACCGAAACAATCAAGTAAATAAACATGCAGAAAACTTTTTTTTTTTAAACCAACCCCACTATTAGACTCCTTTTTCTATCTATCTATCTATCTTATCTATCTATCTATCTATCTATCTATCTATCTATCTATCATCTATCTATCTATCTATCTATCTATCTATCTATCTATCTATCTGTCTGTCTGTCTGTCTGTCTGTCTGTCTGTCTGTCTGTCTGTCTGTCTGTCTATCTATCTGTCTGTCTGTCTGTCTGTCTGTCTGTCCTGTCTGTCTGTCTGTCTGTCTGTCTGTCCGTCCGTCTATTCGATAGTCTGGCGACCGTGGGGGCACCCCCGAAGACTTGACAACCAGTTTCCTCCATTCCGCTCTCATTCAAATGTTCATTCAAAATGTTCATTCAAATGTTCATTCTCTGCTCTGCCTTTCTCAGGGTTTTGTTGAGTTCTAGGCCTGTCCATTCGCTGATGTTGTTCTCCCATCTCTTCCTTGGTCTGCCTCTTTTTCTTCCTACTTGGACAGTGCCTTGCAGTATTGTCTTTCCGAGTCCTTTTGATCTTGTGACACGCCCGTACCATCCTTTATGATGTTCCAGTGCATCAGCCATGGTTCTCTCCAGGAAGATGTTGAAAAGAGTGGGTGAGAGTAGACAGCAATCCAATGTTGCTGTTGTAGTACACTGCACTGGTGGCCTTGTTGTACAGTTCTTTGATGACTCTGATCAGTTTGCATTGATGCTGTACAAATTCATGGTTGCCCACAAAGCTGCCATGCATGCCACACCCTGTCAAATGTCCTGTCAAAAACCTGTTCGATTTTACGTCTGTTCGCTTAAAAATATTGGATGTGTGTGTGCGTACGTGCGTGCATGTGCGTGTGTGTGTGCACGCGCGCATGTGTGCGAGTGTGTATATTGCGTGCGCGAGCGCACGCGTGTAAGTGCGTGTGTTTGTCCGACTGACTACGTGAGGTAAAGGAGAGGGGGGAGGGCGTGAAGGAAAGGGGATGGGTATGGGTTCATTAACTATCTGATACCGCCACCCCCTCCCCCCTCCCCTTTTGACCCATGTCTACACTCACTGCACCATCTCTCTGTCATGGGAGTGTTTCAGTTTTGCAGGCCCAGGGAAGGGAAGTCTTTACCCTTTGTTTTTCAGTGTGGCTGGCCTGTAAGGGGCTGTCTGATGCTGCCTGCTGTATTCATGTATGCACACTCACTCACACACGATCTTCTGCTTCCGGCCATGCATAAATTTGCACAGATCCATGCAATCTAGTACGGCGAAAGGATAAGGGCAGCTCATGCGTGCACACACGCGCGCAGACACAGGCACAGTTACACAGAGACAAATAGACACAAACATGCATGTACGCACCACCACGCACGCACCACGTACGTACGTACCACGCGCACACACACACACACACACACACACACACACACACACACACACACACACACACACACACACACACACACACAACCAAACCAACATATCGCAGGAAACATATATTTAGCGCACGTAAAAGAGCCCACGGCAATGTACAGTTGTCCATAGCCTGGTCAAATTCTGTAGAAAAAAGCCAGTACTTGCAG
>CM060320.1:3608507-3611007 GCA_030674155.1 Stramonita haemastoma
AAGAGCAATATTATCCATAAAAAAGATACGATCTAACAAAAGAAACACAGCCACTCACCCACAACATCTGCAACCTAAGAGTGAAATGGGGCGAGAAAAGACAGTACAAAAGAGAAAAAGAAAAACAAAGGACAAATAAAAGACGTTCTTTCAAACGACACGATCAAGATACAGAGTCTTTATCAACTTCAGTTTGGGCAAAAAGGATGGGGGAAAAGGGGGACAATGGGGGTTGGGCTGGGTAGTGGTGGTGGAGGGGCTGTTATTGAAAGCAATGTCAAAACCAAAATTTTGCCTGCTTGCTTGACTACTATTAATTTTGTCTGTCTGTCTCTCTGTCTGTCTATTCGTCTGTGTCTGTGTGTCTCTGCACACGCGCAATGGTGTGTGTGTGTGTGTGGTGTGTGTGTGTGTGTGTGTGTGTCTGTTGTTGGTCTGTCTGTCTGTCTGTCTTGTCTGTCTGTCTGTCTGTCGTCGTCTGTGTCTGTCTGTCTTCTCTCTCTCTCTCTCTCTCTCTCTCTCTCTCTCTCTCTCTCTCTCTCTCTCTCTCTCTCTCTCTCTCTCTTTCCCTCTCTCCCCCTCTCTCTCCTCCCTCCCTCCCTCCCCCCTCTCTCTCTCCCATGTATGTGTGTGTGCATGCTACGTGCACGCGCGCACGAACGCATCGATGTTTGAAGACACGAAAGAAAAGTCTCCCAAAGTAGTTAGTCATCCGCAGCAACAACAGCAGCCATAACTTATCTCAGGTGTGTATATCACTTTCACCTGTCAGTCAGTCTGTCTGTCTGTACGTCTGTCGGTCTGTCAGCACAACATAGCGAACGAGAGAGAGAGAGAGAGAGAGGAGAGAGAGAGGGAGAGAGAGAGAGAGAGAGAGAGAGAGAGAGAGAGAGAGACAGACAGACAGACAGACAGACAGACAGACAGACAGACAGACAGACAGACAGACAGACAGACAGACAGACAGACAGACAGACAGACAGAGAAAGACAAAGAGAAACAGACAGACAGACAAAGACACAGACACACACAGACACACAGACACAGACACAGACACAGACACAGACACACACACACAGACACACACACAGACACCACACACACACACACACACACACACACACACACACACACAGTGTGTGTGTGTGTGTGTGTGTGTGTGTGTGTGTGTGTGTGTGTGTGTGTGTGTGTGTGTGTGTGTGTGTGTGTGTGTGTACGGGTGTGTGTGTGTGTGTGTGTGTGTGTATGTGTGGGTGTGTGGGTGTATGTGCATATGTGTGTATGGCTTTTGAGTAGATTTTTAATTTTTTTTTTTTTTTTTTTTTTTTTTCTCTTTTGGTTGTTGTTATAGTAGTTGCTTGTATTATTTATAGGCATAGTTTATTTTAAAGTTGTTGAAATCATGTTAGCAAATTAATGTTGGTGAAATGTTTGTTGTTGTTGTTTTATTTGTTTGTTTGCTTTTTCCCCTTTTCTTTCTTTTGTTGGCTTTATTGTTTGCTAGGGATTTTCTGCTTTGTTTTTTGTTGGCTTTGTTTTGTTTTGGATTTGATTTTTGCTATTGTTTTGATTTTTTCTTTTCTTTTCTTTAGATAGATGGCATGATGGAAAAAAGCAGATTGCTGCTTACTCAATGTACCATCTGGAAATAAAAATTTGATTGATTGATTGATTCACACACACACACACACACACACACACACAACACACAACACACACACAACACACACACACACACACACACACCACACACACACACACACACACACACACACAGATTGAGAGAGAGAGACAGACAGACAGAAACAAACAGAACAGGGGTAGTGGGTACGGTTATTGCATCAAGTGACCATGACCAAACACGCAGATTCATCAGCAGTCCTCTCCCCCGCTCCTCTGCACACCCTGTACGCATTACACTGGCACTGGCTGCCTCTGTGGCATAGCATACATTGCAAAACTTCAGACCCCCTGTCTGTGTATGCTGTGTTGTGTTGTAGTGTAGTGAAGTCAGTGTGGTGTGTGGGGTGTGCTGGGTCAATGACAACAACAACAAACATGCCTGCCACAAGATTGATGATGGTGGTAGTAGTGTTCGTGGTGTGATGATGAAGACCAAGACGATGATGATGATGATGATGGTGATGGTGATGGTGGTAGTAGTAGTAGTATAGTAGTAGTAGTAGTAGTAGTAGTAGTAGTAGTAGTAGTAGTAGTAGTAGTAGCAGAAGCAGCAGCAGCAGCAGCAGCAGCAGTGGTAGTAGTAGTAGTAGTAGTAGTAGTAGTAGTAGTAGTAGTAGTAGTAGTAGTAGTAGTAGTAGTAGTAGTAGTAGTAGTATGTAGTAGTAGTAAGTAGTAGTAGTAGCTAGTAGCAGTAGAGCGAGCAGCAGCAGCTGAGCAGCAGCTAGTAGTAGTAGTAGTAGTAGTAGTAGTAGTAGTAGTAGTAGTAGTTATAGTAGTAGTAGTAGTAGTAGTAGTAGTAGTAGTAGTAGTAGTAGTA
>CM060320.1:3613507-3618507 GCA_030674155.1 Stramonita haemastoma
CAGTGTGTCTGAAAACTGTCAAGGGTTGCAATGACGACAATTTTGATGCGACAGACGAGTGAGAATGGCGTGGAGGGTGGGGGGGATATGGTTGGAGGGAAGGTGGGGCAGAAAATAGGGTGGTGGCAGGGGAGATGGGGAAGGTGATGGGGAGGGGGGGGGGGGGGCACACGGTGTTTCTAGAGAAGGCCAGAGGTGAGACTGTTATGATGGACAGATGGGTTTATTTCGTCATCAGCTTTGAAGTGACGTACAATAAAACGCACTCTCTCTCTCTCTCTCTCTCTCTCTCTCTGAAACAGTTGTAGGTTTACAAAAGCAGTTAGATAGCCTGAGCAGTGATGCAACAGCACTTGATCTTAAGGTTAGTCTCAATAAGAGTAATATTCTTGTATTCAGAAAAGGTGGTTATTTAGCTGCTCATGAAAAATGGTTGTACAATGGAAAAGTCATGCCTGCGATTAATGTAAATAAATATTTAGGAATCTGTTGTTCTCTCAAGCTTAGTTTCACAGCTGCGTGTAAAGATCTGGCAAGTCGAAGTAAACAAAAACATGTTGTTTGTTTAAAAAATACGTTAATTGAATAATAACTCCTTTGACTTGCACATTAAGATATTTGATGCCCAAATACAACCCATTATGTTATATGGTGCAGAAATTTGGGGTTTGGATGTAGCTGTAACGCATTGTCAATCAGTGCAGCTCTTTGCTTTAAAGCAGTTTTTTAGGCTTAGATAGACGTACACCCAATGATCTTGTGAATAGTGAAACTAATAGATATCCTCTCTCTCTGTTAATGCTGCTGTAAGATTATTACATACTAGAATAAGATTATACATACGGATGAGAACAGGCTACCTTTTAAATCTTACAAGATGCTTTATGATCTAGACGTCAAAGGGAAAAACAACTGGGCTACACAAATACGCACCTGTTTATGTGAACTCGGTTTTGGATTTGTTTGGCTCAATCAAGGTGTTGGAAATTGTAGAGAATTCATAAACGCTTTCAGGAAAAGACTGATTGACTACCGATGGCAGCAATGGGGTGATTACATACAAACCTGTGAAAGATATCTTAGAGGACGGGGGGGAGAGGTGGGGGGGGGGCAATTCATGCTCAAGCAGGGATTGAACCCACAAGTTAAGACTCTCCAGATGACTAGGCCAGACAGTAACTCCAACTGTTTGCCCCTTTTCACGCACACAGCATCCCCCCCCCCCCTATCCCCACCCCACCTCGCTCTATCAGCACCTTTACTCTCTCAGTCTCTCCCCATCCACCACCCCCTCCCTCCCCGCCCTCGTTTTCAATCTCCGGAGTGCAATCAAACACAGACCACAACATCCTTCCAGTAATCTCTTCATCTCTAGAACCGATCAGTCAACTGTGTTCAATAGTGTGTGTGTGTGTGTGTGTGTGTGTGTGTGTGTGTGTGTGTGTGTGTGTGTGTGTGTGTTTTAACGTCTACCCACTAAAAAGTGATTTGAGAGAGAGAGAGAGAGAGGAGAGAGAGAGAGAGAGAGAGAGAGAGAGAGAGAGAGAGAGAGAGAGAGAGAGAGAGAGAGAGAGTGTGTTTCTGTCTGTCTGTCTGTCTGTCTGTGCACACACACACACACCACACACACACACACACACACACACACACACACACACACACACACACACACACATGCGCACGTGCTTACTCTTCTATGTATCCTACTTTTTCTTGCTCTCAGGGGTCTAGAGGTGATGCCCCTGTCCAAAAATCAAGAAATCATCCATTCCATATCTATCAACATTTCCTGCCCCCCCCCCCTATGCACAAGGTCTTCAATGGTAGTCTGGGAGCTAGTCTTTCGATGGAGATAAATTGGGTCCAGTGCGCAGGATGATATTGCTCTTAGTATAAAACATGTCATAATCATTTGGACATTTACATGTATGGAGGTCTATACCCGCTATGTATGCGTATGCCTGCTTACCTGTGTGCTGTCTGTATGCGTGCATGCCTCGCGTGCGTGAACGTGTGTGTGCCTGTGGGTGGGTTGTATGTTTTCGGATGTGCATGTGTGTGCGCAAATTTACATATTTTTTTAAGGATTGAATTGTTGTTACTTTTTGTGATCACCGTTTTATCTGTTTGTTATTTGCTTGTTACCTACATACATTTCTCTGTTCATTCAGATGATAAAGTATTGGTATTGGCAACAAGACGCAATGACGTTATTCTTCATTGTGACGGTTCAGGAGAGTTTTTGAGGCAGAACAAAATCACTACAGGGGGGGGGGGGGGGGGGGGTACAGTCGCTCTCTGGAGTGTAAAAGACCAGACGAAAGATAGAACGGGCGACAGATGGGCTGCGACCATCATCAGACAAAACTGTGGCACTTTAAAACACAGCATTTATCTACATCAGCCACAGGGGCCTCCTGATACTTTGGGCTCCACGCCATGGCCGAGTGGTTAGATCATCTGACTTCAACCCTGTGCCTCTATGAAGTCGTGGATTTGTCTATTTATTTATTTATTATTTTTTTAAATTTATTTATTTATTTATTCTTTTATATCGAGGATAATTGAATGAGCATTCATGTGTTGTTTTTTAACATCCAGTCAGTTGTCGGCTGTAGCTTCTGGTGAATTGATGGATGAGATTTTTACGATCTCCCAGGTCAACCTAAAGTGCAGACCTGCCAGTGCCTTAATACCCTTCGTGAATCCATGCGCATACAGAAGATATGAATCATAGCGTAAATGGCCCCCGTCTTACTCGCAGTGCTGCATCTTTGACGAAAACTGAAAACAGGAAGAAAAAAAAGAGTGAGGGGAAGGGGGGGGGGACTATGTCCTTGACCAGCTATTTCTGTGTCTGTGCTGTGTTATGGAGGTCCAACACGCCATTCCCTGATCCGCTGACTTGGAATGCACTTCCTTGGAGACTGGGGGGTTAAAAAGCAAGGGGGGCAACCACTCTTGAAATTTATGCGGTTACCGGTCGTGTGTTTTTTCTTCTTCTTTGGATGGGAAGGGGGTGGGGGGGTGTCATTTCCCTCTGTCAAAAGTCCTCCGTGACTGTCTGTCTTAGTATTTGTCTGTCTGTCTGCCTGCTTGTCTTTCTGTTTATCTGTCTGACTGTCTGTCTGCCTGCCTGCCTGTCTGTCTGCCTGTCTGCCTGCTTGTCTTTCTGTTTATCTGTCTGACTGTCTGTCTGCCTGCCTGCCTGTCTGTCTGCCTGTCTGCCTGGTTGTCTTTCTGTTTATCTGTCTGACTGTCTGTCTGCCTGCCTGCCTGTCTGTCTGCCTGTCTGCCTGCTTGTCTTTCTGTTTATCTGTCTGACTGTCTGTCTGCCTGCCTGCCTGCTTGTCTTTCTGCCTGCCTGTCTGTCTGCCTGCTTGTATTTATGTTTGTCTGCCTTTTTGTCTGTCTGCCCCCCCCCCCTCCCCCCATCCCCACCCCTTCCTGATTCCGTAGATGTACAGCAGGGTTGATAAGATAGATGGCGATGATGGCGACAGCAGCGTGAGAAGTGGCGCTCCATTGTGGTGACTGCTGTCCCGGGGGACAGGGAACAACGCTTCTTTTCTTGACACAGCGCTCTGTAACAATCTGGTCAGTCACTGCACAGCAAGTGTGGATTTGTTTTTTGTATGGTAGGCTATTGGTGTCGAAAAGTATGTAAGTTGAATTTTGGTGTGAATATAGTAGTTCTTTCTTTTTATCGGAAATGTGGAGTTTTACTTATTTCAAAAAGCAGACACCCTGATTAAAAGCTTAAACACTGTGGTGACTGAAACAGCTAGCAACATCCTCGGCAAACACCGACCTACCAAAAAGCCCTGGGTCACAGAAGACATACTGAAGCTGTGCGACAAACGCAGAGAACTGAAGTAAAAGAAGAATGAGGCTAAAGGTGCAAAACTATACAGAGAAATCAATCAACAAGTTGTTTTATTTTAAAAGGCATGAGAAAAGCAAAGGAGACGTGGATTGAACAACAATGTAAAGTTATCGAAGAAAACCTGCACATAAAAAAACAGCAAGAAAGCCTACCAGCTTGTGAAAGACCTGACAAGCTCAAAACAAGGGAGAACCCCTACCATCCAAGACAAAGTTAAAAGTTAAAGTCTGTCCCGAGCCTAAGGCTCATCAGGCCGGTGCTTATCCCGGTTTCTGTGGCGTTAAGCGACTGAGAGTCATAGACTCCCCCCTGGATAGGACGCCAGTCTATCGCAGGGTTAACCCCCAACACAAGGTTGGTACCCCTTTTACACCTGGGTGGGGTGAGAAGATAGCCGTAAAGTGCCTTTTCCAAGGGCACAACGCCATAGCCGAAAGCTGGGATCGAACCCGCAACCTTTAGATTACGAGTCTAACGCCCTAACCACTAGACTACAGCGGCGGCTCATCCAAGACAAAGCAGCGGTATTTTTCGCTTTCTAGGCAGGTGTGTCACCTCTAGACCACCCATCCAGAGTCTGACCGAGTCGCAAGGTCGAACAGGGGTGTGTGTCACCAGCTTTACACCCCAGGACGAACTGCTCCAGACAGAATGTCTTGCATACAGGATAACCCAGATCGTAAATCCCCTTTCCATTTCCCCAGGTGATCATCAGCCCGTGTCAGCCTGACTGCAGAGGTGGCCAAGGTGAGAGGGATGGCCGGAAAGCGGCCATGTTTTGCCGTGTATTGATCACTGTCGGTTTCCCTTCTCCCTCCCCAACTTGAGGGGGGGGGGGGATAGCCTGGTGGTAAGAATGATGCGCTCGTCATTTGCTGACACGGGTTCAAATCTCGTTCAAGAGGATTTTACCTCTGGAGTTAACATCAGTGCCGACTCTACTCCCCCCCACCCCCCCCAAGTCCTTTGGATGAGATTATAAACTGAAGTCCCGTGTGCGAACGCACTTAGAACATCTTGCGCACACGTTAATACCTGTTTCACCTTTCGCAAGAGCAGGCCATTGTGTGCCGGTAGGAATAGATGACAGCATTTACACAACTGCAATGCACGG
>CM060320.1:3623507-3626007 GCA_030674155.1 Stramonita haemastoma
GTCATCGTGGTCAGCATCGTGGCCTGTTCCCTGGCCGTCAACTCCCACCTGCTCTTCGGGCTGGAGGTGGAAAGCGCGGACAACGTCACCTATGTCTGCCTGGCGCCTGACCCGCGCTACCTGCAGTTCTTCGACACGGTGTGGGCCTGGGTGGACCTGACACTGGCCTCGCTCATCCCCTTCACCGTCCTCCTCATCGGGAACTGCCTCATCCTCTGCAAGATCTACTCCTCCGTGCGCTATGCGGAGTACCTGGGCTCTGTGCGTGGCGGGGGCGGGAACAGCACCATTCCCTCCCGGAAGAAAACGGTGTCGTCCATGACGGTGACTTTGGTGGCGCTGAGCGTCATCTTCTTCGTGACCACGTCCCCCATCTGCGTGTACAACGTGGCGGAGCACTACCTGTACAGGGACACTCAGGACGCCGCTCACGGCCCCGGGGAGGTCAGGCTGGCGTGGGCCATCGTCAACATCCTGATGTACACCAACAACACGCTCAACTTCTACCTCTACTGCCTCAGCGGCACCAACTTCCGCAAGGAGTTGAGGAAGTGCCTGTGCTGTCAGCCACCTCCTGCCCGGCCCCCCCTGAAGAACATCCACCTGCACGAACTCCATCCTCACCTGGGGCATCCGCAGGACGGTCATCTGGACAACCACCTCCACCCCCACCACCTGAACGCCCACCACCTGGACGGTCAGGACTACCCGGATCACGGGGGGGACCTGAAGAGTCTGCAGGACAGACTGGCGCTGAGGACTAGTGCAGGTGGTCCCTTGCCGGACAGTGCGCACCTGGATGATACCTGTGTGGATTTTTAGCCTGACACGATGCTTTTGTGTGTGTAGGGGGGGGAGGGTGTGCTTGTGTGTGTGTGTGTG
Source organism: Stramonita haemastoma (assembly GCA_030674155.1). Classification (NCBI taxonomy): domain Eukaryota; kingdom Metazoa; phylum Mollusca; class Gastropoda; order Neogastropoda; family Muricidae; genus Stramonita; species Stramonita haemastoma. The sequence goes on from CM060320.1 coordinate 3,624,390, forward strand.
TGTGTGTGTGTGTGTGTGTGTGTGTGTGTGTGTGTGTGTGTGTGTGTGTGTGCGGGTGGAGGTGTTAATTGTTTGCATGTTATTGCTTGTTTGTTTGATTTTTGCTTGGGGTTTTTTGGTTTTGGAGGAGATTGACTTATTGTTTGTTTTTGTTTGTTTGTTTATTTATTTGGTTGTTGTTGGAGTTCTTATGGGGCATGCTTGTTTTTCGTTTCTATTTTGTGTGTGTGTGTGTGTCTACATTCCTTGATAAAAAGAGAAAAAGCTGCGTAGCATGCAAATAGCTCAGTTATGTTAAACATAAACTGGAGACATTAAAAAAAAAAAAGATTAAAAGAAAAAATACAAGAAAGAAGAAAGAAAAGAAGGTAGGAAAGAGGGAATGAAGGAAGAAAGAAACAAAAAAAAAAAAGAAAGAAAAGAAAAATACAAATAAGGGCTATGTGACACGGCATGTTATGTTTAAAAACATCGTTTCAGGCTCTGAAAATAGTTGGGTTTTTTTTTTTAATGATTTGATAGGGATGTTTTATGTCCAAGCAAGTGAACCGCTGTTCTATGCCACACCAGCTTGTCAAAAGAATGTTTCAGACTTTTCCCATTCACTTTTGGTTGTGTAGTTTTTCGGTATTTACATAAAGAAATAAAGGCCATACCATACAACACGTCGGTGTTTTTTGGCTCTCAACACAGTGGGGTTTTGTTGTTGTTGTTGTTCTAGCGTCATATACTTTTTTTTTTTATAAAGCAACGTAAACAATAGCAGTTACAGGCTTTACTACATGGAGTTAGGACAGAGTATTGAGTTCATTAGTAGCTGTTAAAGGCTGCATCACACAGTCTGTCAGTCAGACCTTTCTAGCTCTCAATTTCAGCTTTCCTATGTTTCTGCGTTCCATGTCTTAAAGCACAGTGAAGGATTATCCCCTTAGATGACGTCACACCTAGACAGGGCAGTGCATTTGATCTCATGAGTGGGCTTTAATTAAAGGCTGTCTCACACTATATCAAACATTGTTTCAACTTCTCAGCATACAATTATTTACATTTCTTTGGTGCATCTTTAAAATCGAAGTGGGTGTGTGTTGAAAGGTTATGTCCACAAGTAGTCAAGACAGCATATGGGGCCCAGGAGAAGCCAGTAAAGGCCACGTTACACGAGATGTCAGACATAATTTAGTGTTTTGGGTCTGAAGACAGTGGTGATATCAGCGTTTTGGGGTTTTTTTGGTGCTTGTTTGTTTGGGTTTGGTGACACTTTTATAGCATGGTGACTGCTCAGTCATTAAGGGCTATGTCACAATGTCAAAACAGTGTTTTCAGTGCTCATAAAGGGTATGTATGCCACTTGTCGATCAAAACAAGAGTTACGGGTTCTCATAAGTGTCTTTTCTGTGTTTTCAAGGTTGGCGTGCTGATCTTTGTAAGGAATATCCGAATCAATAGCATCCAAAATGAAGAAAGTGCAACGGGTGATGATTCATTTGGTGTAGATTCTGATAGTTACCACAGCAGCTGTGTATGTCTTACTCAGTGCTTTAATCTCGTTGTCTCTCTTGTGACAAAGGGATGCAAGTAAACGGTTTAAACACGTACACTCTGCCCCCGTTTAAAAAAA
>CM060320.1:3633507-3636007 GCA_030674155.1 Stramonita haemastoma
ACCCAGTGGGGATTGTGTGTTCTTAAATGCATACCTATATCTTTTTTTTTAATCATAGGTTGAACTGTTGTTGGTGATTGTGTGTGTGGTATTTTTAAAAATACATAGTCCCTAATCAGGGCAAGGGAGGATGGAAAAAGTATGTACATACTTACTCTGTAACCATTAAAAATAAAGTCATTCACTCATTAATTTATTATTCATTCATTCTCTCACCAGAAAAAAAATTATACTCTAGAATGCCCGATGTATCGGCATGATTTCTGTGAGTTTGAAACAAAATGTCTTCCGAAGTCGAGCAAAATAATGATCTTGGGATATTTACCGACAGAATGGTATTTTAGGGATGTAAATGATGTCATATATTCAAAACTAGACACGGAAAGAATTCTTCGTGGTGTAAGTAATGTTGTGGGTTTCTTTAATTAACTCCCCTAAAACGGCGGTCCTTTATGAATTTTGGTAAGAACAAAGAAGACAACAGCGTTCTTGCTAAGAGAGGCAATTCAAAGCATGGGGCGACAATCCTTTATGAATTTTAGTAGTTTTAAAGAAGGCAACAGTGTTTTTCATGGTCAGGGGAGGGAATTCTAGGCGTCGCGCATTAGCGCAACATGGACCATTGGACATGTAGGCAAAATAAGATCAACAAAAGGTAAACTTGTATTTTTAATATTTTTTCCTAACTTGCTTTTGAAAAAAAAAAGTTGATTGTAGATGTTCTCTGTTCGGCATATAGACTAATGCTACCCGATACAAATGAAAAGGGAAGTGAAAGAGGCTTTGTAAGTTACATATCCCGCACACCCTGCATGTAAATCTCTCCCAGAGACAGCAGGCTACATAAATGAGCGTTAAGCGACTGGCAGTCTTCAGGCTGTTGACAATTTAGTTTTATTTTTCTCAGGAAATGTGTGCGCTTCTTTTCTTTCTTTCTTTTTCAACAGAAGGAGAGAACGTGTACCTGCAGTGACCTGTTCGTTTACTTACGGCTTGTTCCATTATCTTACTGATTGTCAGATTGCTGTTTTGTGCTTGTTTTGTGTTGTGCTGTGCTTTTTGTGAAGGCATTCCTTCTTGATTTGCTGATAGTCCCTAATCAGATGCGAATGCTTATCTGTAACCCTTGGAATAAAGATCTCTCTCTCTCTCTCTCTCTCTCTCTCTCTCTCTCTCTCTCTCTCTCTCTCTCTCTCTCTCTCTCTCTCTCTCTCTCTCTCCTCCCTCCTCTCTTCTCTCTCTCTCTCTCTCTTCTCCCCTTTTATCAAAATGTTATGATTTGAATGACTTATGTTGTTCTAGATGGGGGTGGATTGATGTTTTCAGTCGTTTACTTCATCATATTCTCATGTTTGCTCTTTATTGCGCTTTTTTTTTCAAATCAAAATCATCATTTGATTCTTACTTCTTATTTCAATTTCTGAATGCGTGCCTTTAAAAAAAAAATTACCTTATTAATGTATTGCTTTCTTATTAATTTTTCTTGTCTGTTGTTTGCTACTTGGTATGGTTTCTTGCTCTTGGTATTTGGATCATTATTATTGTTGTTGTTTAGTTAAAGGTGTTTTTTTTTTTATCTTGATGTATCCCTGATAAGGGCGGGGACTGGATGTAAAAAAGCACACGACTGCTTATTCATTATCTTCGAATAAAAGAATGTGCCTTGCCTTGTCTCTCTCAGCAGGGAGGACGGGATGGGCTGGTGGTTTGAACGCTGTGCATTGCGGCACAGTCTGCTGACCCGGGTTCAAAACCCTTAGCATCAGTGCCGACTCTAAAAAAAAAAAAAGGAAAATTTCTCCGTATGAGACTATGAACCGAGGCCGGGTGTGCGAACACACGCAGATCATTTTGCCCACACGTTAAAGCCCGTTCCGCTTTCTGGAAGAGTAGGTATTTGTGTGTCGGTGGGGACGGATGACAAAATCGACAAAACTGCATACTTACGTGGACTATATGTAAAAAAAAAGAAAAAAAAAAAGCATTCATGTGCTTTTTCCGTTATCCTCGAAATAAAAGAATCTATCTATCTATCTATCTATCTATCTATCTATCTATCTATCTATCTATCTATCTATCTATCTATCTATCTATCTATCTATTATCTATCTATCCATCTATCCATCTATCTATCTATCTATCTATCTATCCCTTAGTCTGGCGACCGTGGGGGCACCCCTGAAGACTTGACAACCAGTTTCCTCCATTCCTCTCTCTGTTCTGCCTTTCTCAAAGTTTGGTTGAGTTCTAGGCCTGTCCATTCGCTGATGTTGTCCTCCCATCTCTTTCTCGGTCTGCCTCTTTTTCATCCTCCTTGGACAGTGTCTTGCAGTATTGTTTTTGCTAGTCCTTTTGATCTTGTGACATGCCCGCACCATTTGAGTTTACGCTTCTTTACGATTGATAGATTTTAACAGGGACCAATGGTTTGCTGGACCCAACTAACTAACTAACCAACCAACTAACTAACTAACTAATAACTAACTAACTAACTAACTAA
>CM060320.1:3646007-3671007 GCA_030674155.1 Stramonita haemastoma
CTAACCTGCACACTATAACACATGTAAATGTAACATACATACACACACACTTGCTTATCTTTGTTGTTTTCCATTTCAAATAACTGAAATGAGAAGATCGGGGAGTAACGAGATGCTCCCCCCCCCCCCACTCCCCCCAAAGTCCTTCAGATGAAACACAAAACATTTTACGTACATTTTAGAATATGTTCCACTTATGGGAGTAGTTGGGCCATTGTGTGCCGGTCGGAACGGATGACAAAACTGACAAAATCGCATGTACACGGGGACTGGGTGTAAAAAAGTATATTAGTTTATTGTTCAGTGCAGTGCCCCTGCAGCTCTTTAAAGAACTGAAGGAAGAAGTCAAGTTCAATTTTTGACAAGAGTGGTTGACCATCCCAGGGTGTGCAATCAGCATTCTTCTTGAGATGATTGGGGGGGAGGGAGGGAGGGAGAGAGTGTGGGGGAAGGATCTTGGATTGATAATATCTATCAAACCTTGAGACCAATCAGGAATCAGATCGGGAGGGATACCTGATGTCCATTGGTGTGCTCGAAATTTCACTCTCTGCTGACAATCTGCTGTAGGCCTGTCTTCCCTTTTGTGTTGTTGGGAGTTTGTGTGTAGGCTACTGTTGAAAAATTCTGGTCTGCTTCTTCCTCTCTGTTTTCTCCAGACAGTGTTGTTGTTTGTTGTTGTTGTTGTTGTGCAACAACTGTTGCTGTTGTCTCTCCAGGCTGTGTTTCTGCCTGTGGTGACAATCAGCATTGTTGCTGAATCCCCAAGTTGTCTGCTGAATCGGCTGTTGAAACATCGTGATTGCCAGCATCAGTCTTGTTCCACACACAGGGCAGGGTCTAAACATCTGTGTTTCTGTCGTTTCTAGTTCTGTTCACAAGGCATCTGCTTTATCATTCCAGGTAAGGGAACATTGCTTTCTTTTAAGTCTAGCCTCTGTGTCCATTGATTAAGTTGTCTGTTCATATCTGGGCAGGGTGGTGGATGGATTCAGAGTGAGAATTCCAACGACTTTACCAGTCAGCTGATAGAGTAGGCTTCCCCTTCCTACACTACATGTGAAGAACATAGAATATGATAAGAAGAAGAAGAAGAATGATGATGATGATGATGATAGATGATGATGATGATGATAACTATAATAAAGATAATGATGATGATGATGATAATGATAATAACAATGATGATGATGATGATAACTATCATAATAATAACAACGATTGCGATAACGATGACGACGATGATGATGATGATGATTATTGATGATGGTGATCAGATAGTGATGATGATGATGATGGGTGATGATGATGATGATAGATGATAATTAGCGCTGAATGTTGTAGAGCAACAAATCAAAGTGCAGCAAATCCAAGATCCTGCATTTTAGGCTAGCATTCAGTGGGTTACACAACAGAAATAGGATACCAGCATGCATTGTGTAGGGAGAGGAAGAGCTCTGTCAGTTCAACTTGCCCGGGAAAGGAGACACAGCCTAGGCCTAAAACATCCAGTGCAGTTCCCCAAGGACTCCTCAGGGAGTGTGGAACAAAGAGTGTGTGCCTAAGGGTGATGCCTTACACGGGCAGCCCCAGGGTTAACTTAAAAGCTCTTAGTTCTTTTTTCTCTGGCAACCGGACCTAGATAAATTTATCTGTTTTAAGAGAATAAAGAGTTTACATTTGTCAAGCTCTACCACTTAACTCAACCACCACTTAACTAGAGGACTCAAAGCTGCAACCTTTATTTAGTTTATTTATTCATTCTTTTTTTTTATACCACTTTATGTCACAGCAGATTTCTTTGAGTGAAATTCGGGTTGCTCTCCACGGGAGAGTGGTCACCGCAAGTGCTGCATTACCCTTTTTTTTTTCTTTTTCCTGTCTGCAACTGTAATTGTTTCCCTATCAGCATGGCTTTTTTCTACAGAATTTTTCCAGGGACAACCCTCCTGTTGCCGTGGGTTCTGTCATGTGCGTCTCGATTCATCATCTTTTCCCAGACTGGCAGCCAGACCACCACTCATGGTCTAATGGATGGGGGAAATGTTTTGGGCCCAAACAGGACTCGAACCACTGCACACTCCGACTCGGACTTTTCGCTTTCTAGACAGGCGAGTGACCTCTAGACCACCGATCCACTCTAGGGACCAGCACATTGAGGGCGGTGCCCACCTCCTCTTCCTCGCTGCTTTACACTCCCTGACCCTAAAGAGGAAAGGTACTCATTGTCATTTACAGCTGGATGAACTGGGGGAACTGTACTGAAGATAAGGCGCGCAAACAGTCACCCATCCAAACGCTCAGTGCTGCTTAACTTTGACTTGGGGAAAGCGAGTGCTCTGACCACTGAGCTATTATCCCATCCGACCTGTAACTGTTTACAGGGTTTGTTATCAGGGTGGACACGGCCCACTTTTCCCCGTCTGTAGGGGAGTTTTCTTCTGCTTGCAGTGTTTATATATAATATATATATATAATATATGATAAAACATCCTCACCGGTCTGTTTGAGTGTTCAATGTATCACAACGTGATAAAGCACGTTCATGTTCTTACGCTCTGCTACAAGGATATCTATCTATCTATCTATCCTATCTATCTATCTATCTATCTATCTATCTATCTATCTATCTATCTATCTATCTATCTATCTATCTATCTATCTATATATATAAGGATGGACACGGCCAACTTTTCCCCACCTGTAAGGAGTTTTCTTCCTGTGTACATGACAGTTATATCAGATGGACACGGTTTTCTTCTGTTTACAGTGTTACATAATTATCAGTAGGGCCAATCACGGTTTCTTTCTGTGTACAGTGACAGTTATCAGGATGGACACGGTTTTCTTTCTGTTTACAGTGTTACGTAATTATCAGTAGGGACACGGTTTCTTTCTATGTACAGTGACATTATCAGGATGGACACTTTTGCCCTGCCCAACGTGACCAGTGGGGAGGGAGGGGGCGGCGTTGGCCGGGTGGTCAGTCAGGTGCTGCCTCCATTCCTCATCGTGCTGGGCATCATCGGCCCCGTCCTCACCATCCGTGCCCTCAGCAAGAGCGAGGTAAAACCTGGCTCCACCTTATTTTTTGTTGTTGTTGTTGTTGGTCTTGTTGTTTGGTGTTTTTTGTTGGTGCTGTTATTGTTCGTGTTGTTGTTGGCAATGGTGGTGATGGTGGTGGTAATTGTGGTGGTGGTGGTGGTGGTAATTGTGGTGGTGATGGTGGTGGTGGTGGTGGTGGTGATGGTGGTGGTGATGGTGGTGGTGGTGATGCTGGTTTTAGGTCTTATGTTACTCTTGCTCTCAAAAAGAGCGAGGTAAGAGCTTTGTTTTTACCGTTTCTGTGACTCCTTTCGTTATCGTTGTTGATGTTGTTGTTGATGGTGTGGTGGTGGTGGTGTAATGATGATGATGATGATGATGATGATGATGGTGGTGGTGGTGGTGGTGGTGGGTTTAGGTCCTTTATTTACTATTCTTGCTTTCAGAAAGAGCGAGGTCAGAGCGTTGTTTTCACAGTTTTGTAGAGCTCTCCTTTCGTTGTCGTGGTTTTGTTGTTGTTGTTGTTTTGGTGGTGGTGGTGGTACTGGTCGTGGTGGAGGTGGTGGTGGTGGTGATGGTGGTGATGAGTTGTAGTATTAGCAGCAGCAGTAGTGGTAGTAGTAGTAGTAGCAGCAGCAGCAGCAGTAGCAGTAGTAGTAGTAGTAGTAGCAGTAGTAATAGTAGAAGTAGCAGCGTTCATGTATACTATATATATACCTTTCCACACTGTATTTCAGGTACTCACAACCGGTCCCCGGACCTACTTCGTGGTGCTGGCAGTGGCCGATCTCTCCGCCATGACCTTGTCCTTGACCCGCTTCTGGGTGGTGACCTTGACCGACTACGACCTCTTCTCCTCCCCCACGGCGGTGTGCAAGGTGCTGCCCTTCCTGGAGTCCTCCTCGCTGATGGTGCCACCCTGGCTGCTGGTGACCTTGGCCCTGCAGGTCCTGGCGGGGGTGAGGATGAAGGTCAAGGTCGGAGACAACATCAGCCCCTGGAAGGCGCGGGTGTATTCCATTTTCGTCATCTTCATCTCCCTGCTGGTCAACTCTCACCACTTGTTTTTCTTCCAAAGCGCTGAGGAGAGCGGCGTGAGCGAGGAAGAGAGGAGGAGGAACAATACCTCAACCAATTCCACAGTGGATCTCACCAGCCATGGAGGCCATACCAGGGAGTGTGTGCCTAGCTCGGCAGATTACGGCACCTTTTATTTCCACGTGTGGCCCTGGATGAGTCTGAGCGCTACTCTCTCTGTCCCCCTGCTCGTTTCCATCGTTCTGTGCATCTGGATTCTGCGGGTGTTGGTCACGCGGAGCCAGAGGAGCGACGAGCCCCCTCTGTCGGTGTCTTTCCGGCAAACCATTGTCGGGGTTCTGGTGTCGTGTCTGGTCACTGTCCTCGTATCGGGGCCTGTGTGCGGCTTCTCTTACATGAACGCCAGAATGTACTGGAGCGATTCCTCCTTCACCGTTTCCACTTTGGAGAGAGGCAAGGCTCTTCTGGCGGTGTGGTTTGTCGTTCGTTTGGTGTACTACGTTCAGTTCTGTTTACGTTGGATGGTGACCTGTTACTGCTGTCAGCTGTGGTCTGTGGTGTGGTCCCTGTGTCGCTGTAAAAAGGCGGGGTCGTGAGGACAGGGTTCGTACGGTCCTTGAAAGTCCTTGAAAGTCCTTGAATTTTGGACCCCCTTTTTCAAGGCCTTGAAAGTCCTTGAAAATCAGGCATATGCCTCCAGGTGCTTGAAAAGTCCTTGAATTTTACTGTTACCAAAGAAAAAAAGGAGAAAGAGAGAGAGATTGGCATGGTAAGATCAGGTATGGTACTGACTGTAAATTCGTGGAATTTTTATAAAAGTAAAAAAAGAGAAGAAGAAAAAATAGGAGAAAAAAGAATTCTACAAAAGCAGGTCAAGGGAACTAACTCTTCCATGCCGGTTAGTAATTACTTCCCTTCTCTGCTTTATGTCACAAGGCAATTCAAGCCTAGGTAGGCCTAACAAGACGACTTTTTCTGTTGAAAGACCATGTGTACCAACAATGGGTGTCAAGTTTCATGACAGGGATGGACTAGTAGCTCTAATATAAGGCAGAAAGGGAGAGGGGGCTTTCACTGGGTTCCACGTGGGGTCAGAGAGCAATGGTTATATTAAATTAAATACAACAGTCAGCAGGCCACCGGCCTCCCCTTTTTCATGGAGAGTTCCCCTCCCCCTCTCTCTCTCTATAGTCTCTCTCTCTCTCTCTCTCTCTCTCTCTCTCCTCTCTCTCTCTCTCCTCCTCTCTCTCTCTCTCTCTGACACACACACAACACACACACACACACACACACACACACACACACACACACACACACACACGCTGGAAGTAAATGACTGACTTACACAGGCGCGCGCGCACCACACACACACACACACACACACACACACACACACACACACACACACACACACACACACACACACACACACACACACAACTTCTCTCTCTCTGTCTCTCTCTATCTCTGTCTCTCTCTCATTTTGTCCACTTCTCCCTGTCTCTTACACACACAGACACACACACACCTCTTCCCCCCCCCCCCCCTTATCTCTTTCTCTCTCTGTTTCTCTATGTGTGTCTGTCCTTCCTTTCTCTTTCTTCCTCTATCTGCATTAGTGCACATTTGTCTAGAAATATACTCATTTTTGCTATGTGATTACTTGGGAATAGAACCTCCTTTAGATTGAAGAAATGGCAGAAAAAGTCATACTTGGAGAGCTTATTTCAGGGCAGAAATTGCTTAGTATCAAGAACTGAAATTAGTTCAAGGAGAGGCCGTTAAACAGGCTAAAATTGTTGAAAAATCTTCAGCTTCAGGGGGCGTTGCCCCCTGACCCCCACAAGGGCTCTGCCCCTTCACCCCGCCAGGGGCAATGCCCCCTGGACCCCCCCCCCCCCCCCCCCCTTTCACAATTTTTGGAGTCGTCAATTCCTATCCCTGCAACACTGAAACTTGATGGGCATCAGTGACACGCGCGGGGGGTGCATACAGTTATATAAGGGTGAAATTATACTTAAATTGCTTCAGGATTGATTTTTCTTCAGGATTTGGAATGTCCCGAGGACAACAAAAATTTGGGTTTCAGGATTGAGAGATTTTTTCACTTTCACCCATGTCAATGTGTTGTGATGTGAAAATCTGTCCACAGCAATACCATCAGCTATTCCCCCTCTCCAGCCCCTCCCCCCTCCCTTCCAACCTGTTATCCAGGAAGATGAATGTTTACTATTGTAAACTATTAGTCTCCTGGTAAAGTAACTCACAGGGAGCTTTACACATATTTAGACTTTGAGAACCAGTATGCAGAGAAATTATGAATGAACAGATGGGGTGATCACTTAGATTGAAATTGTTTTAAGCTAAGTGCACACTTTAGGCCAACGATTGTTTTTGATTTAGCCCAGTTAACTGCAGTAGAAATATTGATTCTTGTTATGGAGAAAATTTGGACCTAATGGCTATAGATATTTTCTTTTCAGCTGTAAAGTGTGTAGACATTGTTAAAATGCAAGCACTATTTGTCAATGGAGGTCCTTGAAAATTGAGATTGAGGTCCTTGAAAGTCCTTGAAAAGTCCTTGAATTTTCTTTCCAAAGATCTGTATGAACCCTGGAGGAAGAGGTAGAGGTTGTTGTGTGGGCTGATTGTCTCATGGTGCTGCAACTGTCATTTTTCTAGTCACTGGGCAAAGAAAAGGAGGATTGAAAATATATTCAAAAAAACAAACTAGACGTAGTAGCTTAGCAAAACTTGTATTATTTTGTTACAAATCTTCTTCTTCTTCTTCTTTGCGATTCTTCTTCCTCTTCTTCTTGCGATTCTTCTTCTTCTTCTCTTCTTCTTCTTCTTCTTCTTCTTCTTCTTCTCTCTTCTTCTTCTTCGCAGTTCTCCGCAATCTCTCTTCGCATTCTTCTTCTTCTTGTTCTCTTCTTCGCAATTCTTCTTCTCGCAATTCTTCTTCTTCTTCGCATTCTTCTTCGCAATTCTCTTCGTTCTTCTTCTTCGCATTCTTCTTCTTCCATTCTTCTTCTTCGCATTCTTCTTCGCAATTCTTCTTCTTCGCAATTCTTCTCTCGCAATTCTTCTTTGCATTCTTCTTCGCATTCTTCTACGCAATTCTTCTACGCAATTCTTCTTTGCATTCTTCTTTGCATTCTTCTTTACATTCTTCTTGCATTCTTCTTGCATTCTTCTTTGCATTCTTCTTTGCATTCTTCTTTGCATTCTTCTTTGCATTCTTCTTCACCTCCTCTTTTTTCCCCAACGTCATCAGGAGCTATCAGGACACATCACTGAAGAGCTGTTTATCAGATCCTTGGTTTGGGTTGATTGAAATACAGTCCCAGCGGAGCTATCCGCTTTAGGAACTGTACCATCGGCCAACTATGACTTCCTGTTGTAATTGTTGTTCATCACTCACATTCCTCATCAGTCAGGAGAGCCATGACATCATTCTCTGATGGTATGTCCTTTGGTGCCTGTGCTGATGTGTCAGTAAAGTATGAACCCTGCTATTGCTATTGGTGTTGGTATTAGTATCTGTGTTGGTATTGGTATAGGTTGGTTTGATACCAAAGCCTGGGTCTCTCTGTAAAATGTTTTCTTGTCCGTTCTCCAAGATTGTCGATCCATCCTTTTGTCTGTCTCCTCTGCCCCCCCCCCCCCCCCCCCCTTTTTTTTTTTTTTTTTTTAAAATTTTGTATAAGTTCGATTCAAACTTCACTTCCCTCTCTCTCCTCTCTTCTCTCTCTCTGCTCCTCTGTCTCTCCTCTCTCTCGTCTCTGTCTGTCTTCCTGTCTCTGTCTCTGTCTGTCCTTCTTCTCTCGTCTCTCTCTCTCTCTCTCTCTCTCTCTCTCTCCTCTTAAGTTCCACTGAGAATTGTCCCAGCAAAGTCACTGGGGCTGGTTATATCGCTACACCACCTTTTTCCTTTGACGCTGATGTCAGCACAGCTAGGTACAGTGCTCAATGGGTCATCTCCATGCACTGCCTCAGTGTGACACAGTGTGGAGCTTTTTTAGTTTTTATCTAGGGGTGACCTGCTCATAATATCCTCAATTGTGCAATATTTTCAAATAACATTTCATTTCCATCGTTTGGTTTCTATGCTCTAAATCCTTCACTATCATCACACAGTAACAGTCACGATCAGTGTCTTGCATTCCTGCAAAGCAATATGGAATGTAGGTACCTACATGTACACGAGATCTCGAGAGAGCGTAGCTGGTGTTACATGGAGTCAGTTTTGTTTCTTCATCCTCCTGTCCATACTGGTCTAGACAGAGCTGGGTTTATTTTCTTTCTTTGGGTTTTTCTCCCTTTTTGGGAGGGGGGGGGGAGGGAGTGCTATTGAGATGATTTCTGGTTTGGATTCTCCACTTGGATAGGAGATCCCAGATCCGGGAATCGTTGAAGAGTTGCCAGTGCAGTGTCTGTTGGTGGACACTTGTGTCAGTCAGCAGTGTTTGCTTGTGGAGAGTTGGATTTGGAGCTGACCATCAACCAAGTCTTCGAGGCACTGAACTCGTATGTCATACAAAGTCCATGCTTCATCTAGTCTTCTTGGCATTAACTTTCATACTATATATTGCCAATGCTCTAGTCTTGTGGTCTTCTTGGCATTGAACCTCATGTCATACACTGTCAAAGCTTCATCTAGTCTCAGGGAGTTTATGCTCACAGCTCACCTGGTCATCAACATCGACTGTGTTCATGACTGTATCGTTTCCTCTGACGGCAGTACCTATGTACTGAAAAATATGATCTTCAGACACATTCACAATAGTGTTTTCCCGAAAGAGTGGGAAAAGTGTGGGAGAAAGAAGGCAACCTTGAAGAACTCCAGCCACAGTGAGGAAAGACGCTACACCAAGGATGCCCGTTGTGAGGACAGGCAGCGCGGATGACTGGAGGCCTGAGGATGGGTGGAGGTGATCAGGTTCTGCCTGATGCTGGGTGACTGGGGTTGTCTTCACTGTGACTTCAGCATGACTTCAGTGTGGCCTCTGATACAGGTCTCCTGCCCTGCCGGCCTGTCCTCTGCCGCCTCCTGTCTTCACTGAACATTGGGAAGATGTGGGAGAGATTGATTCTGATGGATGTAAGAAAAAAAAAATTCTGATGGATGTGTGTGTGTGTGTGTGTGTGTGTGTGTGTGTGTGTGTGTGTGTGTGTGTGTGTGTGTGTGTGTTGTTGTTGTTGTTGTTGTTGTTGTTGTTGTTGTTTTTCAATTTTACGTCTGTTCACTTTTTAGTAATATTAGACGAGTGTGTGTGTGTGTGTGTGTGTGTGTGTGTGTGTGTGTGTGTGTGTGTGTGTGTGTGTGTGCAAAAGGTAGTAGTTTCCCACTTGAATATCTGCTTGATGGAGCTTGTGCCTTTGCAGAAAGCTACTCTATTCCTCAGCAATAAATTACGATTATTTTGTTCCTGGCTCTAGTCTACTTCGTTTGAAATTATTTTGATCGTTACTTCGCTGGTATGGCTAATTCAAAGCTGATTTGTGTGTGTGTGTGTGTGTGGTGTGGGTGGTGGTGGGGGGGGGGTGTGCTCTTTTTTATTCAAATTCTTTTATATCAATTATTATGAATATTGAAGTAGCGTGCGTATGCTTTCGCACCTCTGTGTGTGTGTGTGTGTGTGTGTGTGTGTGTGTGTGCGTGTGGTGTGTGTGTGTGTGTGTGTGTGTGTGTGAGAGACAATAAAAGATGTACCAAAAAAATTCCTTTCTTATTTTACTGTGATTTTTTTCTTGTGCAACTCTCTCTCCTCTCTCTCTCTCTCTCTCCTCTCTCTCTCTCTCCTCTCTCTCCTCTCTCTCTCTCTCTCTCTCTCTCTCTCCTCTTCCTCCTCCCTCCTCCCTCATTGTGATGGTAGTGGTGGTAAAGTTGGTGGTGGTAAGTGGTGATGTGATGGCGTGTGAATTGTGTAGTGACTGTGTGTCTATGCAGAAGAGGAAAGTCCAATATTGGTTTCCCTTTCTCTGACGATTTTTGCGTTTCATATTTATCTTTCTCAGAAAAACACGAGGTCAAGTAAAAGTGGGGGAGTAACCGTGTATTGGAGGATACTCTCCCTGGCCCACCCACTGAAGATGCCCAAGAACGATAATGTTTCTCGTGTTGCTACACGGACCATCGGTTTACAGTTCTCATCCGAAGGACTTTTGAGGGGAAGGAGTCGGCACTGACGTTAACTCCAGGGGGAAATTTCCCCTTGGATGGGTTTCGAACCCTGGTCAGCAGATCACCAGGAGGGCAAACTATCATGTCCATAAAATTGGGATAGGTTCATCTGATTGATTGTCAGTGGAGTATTTTTACAATGTCTGATTGTATGCTGAGAAGGAAACTGCATTCTCATCATATTCTTCTTGTAGCACAATGTTAAAAGAGACCCCACATGTCAGACCATTGACCAGAGATGTATCAGTGTATAGGCCGATGGTTAAGGCCGTTCGACTTCCATCCCTTACGTCCCTGAAGTCGTGGGTTCGAATCTGGTAAAGGTGTTTGGCGAATGAAGGCTGGAGATTTTTTACGATCTCCCAAGTCAACTCTAAGTGCAGACATGCCAGTGCCTTAATTCCCTTTGTGTATACGTGTACACATGCAGAAGGTCCCACATATGCACGTAAAAAATCTCTCATTCATCTCAGCATTCGGTGGGTACCGAAACATGAACATGCCCAGCGGAATGGGACTACCTTCATGGGGGAAAAAACGGTGGCATAGGCAGTCTCACTACTGGTGAACCTCGGAGCTGTAGACAGCCGAGAAAGGAAAGACAAATCAGTGAGGTCCACCAGCTGCCCTGTGTGATCCACAGCAGACACAGCACATCTCTGCAGGCAAATACTGCCCTTGACCCAGCCCCATCACGATGTTTTCCCCCCACTTTCCCCATCAAAGCTACTCTGTGGTTTTTGTTTGTTTGTTTGTTTGTTTTGGGGGTAGGTACCCATCAGTCTCGGTAGACTATGAAATAGCGCTCTAGTCTCTTGAGCGCAAAGCTTGAGTAAGTAAGTATGGAGGGCAAGCTGTTACCCATGCAGCAGACCCCCTCTCTCCCAAGTCGCTGGAATGGTCCATTGGAAAGGTAATCGCCGATACGAATGGTTCTAGTGTTGTTGCAGGAGCCGCCAGAACGTTGCCATATACAGCCCCGAACCTCCCTGGAGACTTCAATTCCCTGATTTTTCATCAGGGATGGTATCTAAACACGACACCTGTGTGCGTGCTGGTTTGTTGTTTATATATAATCTCGTTGTCATCTGCTCCCCTGTGTATATCCAAACTCTGCTGTAGCAATTGTTGCCAAATTTTCCTCTGAGCAAGCAATGCTTCATACTTGTGGAATGCTCAGACAGCAGCTGTTGTTGTTGTCATATGAGCGAAAATGCGTTGCGCTGCTGTTAAGCGCCTGACAAGTCAGGCCCAGTGCATCTGGCTTCGACGTGGGAGAGATTTTTTTTCTCCAGTTTTTATGGGGAGAAGGGGGGGGGGGGGGGAAATGGACCAATAAGCAAGAAAGGGATAACAGGAAGAAAAGGAACAAGGCAGGAACAAAAAGAGGGATAGAAAAGAGAAAATTCCTAGCACAAATTTTCCAGAGGGTATGACTGCTATTTACATTGTCAGGTTACCCACTGGAGAATGTTTCATCAGTAATTCACGTATGTCGAGATCATAGCACCTCAGCACGCTACGCTGCCTGCCAAGGGAAGTAATTCCACTCTTGGTTCAGTTCCATCGATTGTGATTTGAGAATTCACTTCCAGTCTAACTCACTTCATAGACACACAGACCTTTAACCTAACTTCTCAATGTAGTAGGCTACAGTTCAAATTCAAATGCACGCAATTGAATCACCGAAAAAATGAATGACTAGGTAAAGAAAACAAGTCATTTCAATGATGACGTCATATTTCCAGACGTCACAAATCAGACGTGAAACCTTATAAGATGCAATTGGAACAACTTCCTGTGTGTTACTCCTGAGTTAATCATGTATCGTGTTACACAGGCGTAATTACAGACGACAAGAAGTTGAAAGTGTGTCAAAGTCTTGATGTATATCATCCACTGATTCTTGTGGTTACTGTGGAGTTAAGCCTGCGAATTATAGACGTGAATGCTGATCCCTGCTTGAAAACCTTGTCT
The DNA here is from genome assembly GCA_030674155.1 of Stramonita haemastoma. Lineage (NCBI taxonomy): Eukaryota > Metazoa > Mollusca > Gastropoda > Neogastropoda > Muricidae > Stramonita > Stramonita haemastoma. The sequence continues at coordinate 3,658,255 of CM060320.1, forward strand.
GTCAACAATAAATTTATCAAGATTTCGATTTTGACAGAACTGGTCAACAAGTAATCCGGATGGTAAGTATGGGCCTGTTTCTAGTCTCTGTCGGTGAGAGAATTCTTAATACACAATCAAGTCAAGTCAAGTCAAATTCTTTTATTTCGAGGAGAATCAATAAGCACTCGTGTGCTTTTTCACATCCAGTCCCCGCCCTTATCAGGGATAGCATCATGATACAAAACCACAAACAAAACCACAACAAAACCAACCAAAAACTAATTAAAAACAACAGTGAACAAAAAACAAACAAACAAAAGAAACAAGAACAGAAAAACGATAACCAAAACAAAAAACAAAATAATAAAAATAAATTTAAAGCACACATACAAATGAACAACCTTGCTGCATCCACACCTTGTTTAACAGTTTAAAAGAAAGAAGGAAAATAGATAAATAAGAAAAAAAAGAACAATCTTGCTAGATTGATGTTCGTATTGAAAGTAATGCTGACTGTATTTTCAGTTATACAGTTTAAAAAAAAAAAAAAAAAAAAAAGGCTGACCAAATTTTTCTGTTCGTAGTGTTTCATGTTGTGACAGCATAAATGTTCAACAGCTCGTGGATGTACCATTCTATTTCATTCTTTTATTTCGAGGATAATGGATAATAAGTACCAGTGCGCTTTTTTTACATCCAGTTCCCGTGTGCATGCAGTTTTACAAATGTCATCCGTTCTCACCGGCACATAATGGCCTACCCTTCCGAAAGGCGGAACAGGTTTTAACGTGTGTGCATGATGTTCTGTGTCACTTTATGTTTTGATATCTATAAGTAGTTTTCCTATCAGTCTTGTTGATTGCATGGTGACTGAACATGTCTGCTCGCAGCCATGGGGATGAGTGTAATTGAATTTGTCATTTTCATGTACAGCTCCCCCCCCCCTCCCCCTCCCCCTTCTCTCTACCCTGGTGGGTTTTGTTTAGCAACATCTCGATCTTGTCCATTTATTTTTTTCTTTTTTTCTTTTCGGCGAGGATGATGGAATAAGCACTCGTGTGCTTTTTTTTTTGTTTTTTTTTACATCCAGTCCCTGTGTGTATGCAGTTTTGTAAATCTTGTCTTCTGTTCCCACCGGCACACAATGGCCTACTCTTACGAAAAGCGGACAGGATTTAACGTGTTTTGGGGGTCTGCATCTTGTCTCTGTGGTCAGGCTGCTCCCATCAGAGTGTGTATAGCGGGGCCTGCGGCAATGTCGCCTATGCCCTGCTACCCAGAGTGGCTAAAGGAGACATCTTTGGAAAAGGACAGGTGAGAAGGATACAGTGTTTGTGCGTTTGTGTGTGTCACAGTGTGTGTGTGTGTGTGTGTGTGTGTGCGTGTGCGTGTGTGTGTGGACATGCGTGTGTGTGTGTGTGTGTGTGTGTGTGTCTGTGTGTCTGTGTGTCTGTGTGTCTGTGTGTCTGTGTCTGTGTGTCTGTGTCTGTGTGTCTGTGTGTGGACACGTGTGTGTGTGTGTGTGTGTGTGTGTGTGTGTGTGTGTGTGTGTGTGTGTGTGTGTGTGGACATGCGTATTTGTGTTTGTGTGTGTGTGTCTCTGTGTCTGTGTCTGTGTGTGACACGTGTGTGTGTGTGTGGGGGGGGGGTTTGGGATGGGATTTTCTGTTGTCGTGGGATTTCTTTTTCATTGTCAAGATTTTCTATCCGTCCAATTACTTTTAATTTTCTTTTCATTCTTTGTGTTGTTTTTTTCTCGCTTTAATTACTCTCCCCCCCCCCCCCCCCCCCCTAGCCCCCATTTCAAATATGTCTGCATGTACTTTTTCACCAGAAAAAGAACTGTAGAGATATCTGGGGTTAATCCAAAGCTTTTCTTTCTGCTGAGAATTATATGGAAACAGTAACGGCATGACAAATAGCATGCACATATACCTGCACTGTGATTACCTTAAGACGAATGCCGATACAGATGAAACTCAGAGAACATGTCTTTCTTTCAAAGCAGAATATCCAAACAGATGAACAGTTGATCATGTGACAAACCTGACGGTAATTGAGGGTACAGATCCGTGTGTGTTGTTGTTGTTGTTGTTGTTGTTGTTGTTGTTGTTGATGATGATGATGATGATGATGATGATGATGATGGTGGTGGTGGTGATGATGGTGATGGTGATGGTGATGATGATGTAAATAATGCATAGTTATGATGGTGGTGGTAATGATGGCGGTAATGATGATGACGAAGACGATGATGACGACGATGATGATGATGATAATAAATGATGCTTATGATTATGATAATAACGGTTATGATGGTGATAATGATGATGACGATGATGATGATGATTATGATAATAATAGAGATGAGGAGGAGGAGGAGGAGGATGTAATGGTTATAATGGTGATGGTGACGATGATAGTGGTGATGATGATGATGATGATGTTGATGGTTATGATAATTGTTGTGATGATGGCTAAGATTCCGATGACCACGACGACGATGACGATGATGACGACGATGTTGATGCATCACAAAGTCTGGAATAGGGCATTTGCATGAAAAAAATTAACGTTGTATGTTGTGGCTGTCTGTCTTATATTAATCTGTCTTAGTTTCTCAGTATCATGTGAACATTGCATTAGTGTGTCTTCTTTTCTTGATGCTGCTTTCAGCCTCTGATTCTGAGTCTGCTAGCAGAGACACACAGGCTGGAGAAACTGAACGGCATTTGCATGGAGCTGGCGGACTGTGCCTACCCCCTCCTGACAGGTCAGTTCTCAGCTCATCTTTTTAATTTGAGAAAGGGGGAGGGGCACAGAGACGAAAATCCCAGTGTTATCAGCTGCCTTGGCGCAGTGGTTAGTGCATTAGAATTCTAGCTGGGAAATTACGAGTTCAAATCCAAGACGAGTCGTAGGTTGGTTTAGTTTTGGGTTTTTGTTTTTTTTTAAGGGTTTTTGTTTGTTGTTTTTTCCGGGGGTGGGATGTTTTCTTTTATTTTTCTTTCTTTCGTTCGTTCTTTTTTTCTTTTTTTTACACTCTGGCCAGCACCTACCCAAAGTACCCACTCTTCCTGTCAGCCCTGTTTGGAGCAGACAGCCATGTCTGATCCCTCTGAAAGAGAAGTGGCTACTGATTACCTGTCCTTGTTTTGCCTCCACAGCGTAACACTATTCTCTCAACACTACTTCAGAATAGTTCGTATAATGACTCTAAGACAACCAGATCAAAACCCCTCATTTAAAAAAAAACCAAAAACTTGACCAGGATGATTAATTTTCTTTTCACACCCACAGAGGTCATCCCTACCAACGACCCTCAACTGGCCTTCAAGGACACTGACGCGGTGTTCCTGCTGGGGTCAAGGCCGAGCCGAGAGGGCGGGGAACGGAAAGACCTGCTGATCAGCAATGTGCGCATCTTCCTGGGCTACGGCACGGCGCTCAACACGGCGGCCAAGGACACAGTGAAAGTGCTGGTGGTCTCCAACCCCGCCAACACCAACGCTCTCGTCTGCAGCCACTCCGCCCCCAACATCCCCAAGGACGCCTTCTCCTGTCTGACCAGGCTGGACCAGAACCGCGCCCAGGCTCTGGTGAGGCAACAGCTTCGTTCTGCTGAGCGTGGAGACTATAGAGGGTGATTGTTGTTGTAGGGGGTGACATCTCGGGTGAGGGAGGACTTGGAGAACAGCTTCGTTCTGCTAAGGCGTGGAGACTAGGGGTTGATTGTTGTTTTAGGGGGTGACATCTCGGGTGAGGGGAGGACTTGAAGAACAGCTTCGTTCTGCTGAGGCGTGGAGACTAGGGGTTGCTTGTTGTTTTAGGGTGTGACATCTCGGGTGAGGAGGACTTGAAGAACAGCTTCGTTCTGCTGAGGCGTGGAGACTAGGGGTTGCTTGTTGTTTAGGGTGTGACATCTCTAGTGAGAGCAGGACTTTGTATTTTGTATTTTTGTATGTTGTACCACTTTATGTCACAGCACATTTCTCTGCGTGAAATTCGGGCTGCTTTTCTCTCTCCCCGGGGAGAGTGTGTCACCACAAGTGCAGCGCCTACCCATTTTCTTTTTCTTTTTCTTGCATGCAACTGTATTTGTTTCCCTATCTTGGAGAGCAGTGTCGTTCTGCTGAGGCGTGAAGACTAGGGGTTGCATGTCGTTGTTATTGTTGTTGTTGTTGATGTTGTAGGGTGTGACATCTTGGTGATCACCAGAGTGTGCAGTATATCTTACTTATTGTTGTCATTGTTGTTGTTGTTGTGGTTAGGTGTGACATCTTGGGGATTACCCAGAGTGTGCAGTATATCTTACGTAGTGTTGTTGTTGTTGTTGTTGTTGTTAGGTGTAACAACTTGGGAGTCAGGCAGACTTGCACTATATTAATATATCATCATCATCATCATCATCATCATCATCATTATTAGTATTATTAGTATTGTTGTTATTATTGTTATTATTGTTGTTGTTATTATTATTATTATTATTATTATTATTATTATTATTATTATTATTGTTATTATTATTATTGGGTGTTCCCTAGCTTAACCCACCACCTAAATTTTTGGAAGGCCCCGTGGTTGTCATAATACAAATCAAACTGAACCGAGTGGTTTGATTCATTTGAAGCAGACAAGTCGAGGGGCTGTGTGTAATGACCACTTTCCCCAAAAATAGGACAGATATGTTTCGTCCTCTGCATCACTGAAATCAGTGTTTCTTTGAAAAGAAGTGCCACATACGTCAGTAACAGACGAAATGTACTGCAAACACAAGTTCTGCTTGCATGTTATTGTTTGGGTGTTGTTTGTTTGTTAAATGGGCATATCTGTGGGCTAACATTCTTAGGGTCCTCTAAAATATACATATATATATCATAAAATGTAAGAGCATTTTAATGTATGGCTTAACACTGTTTCACATCAATAACTGTCGACACTTTTGGTCAAGATTAAAAATCCAGAACTGATGAATTGTAAGTTGAAACTGAGTCATCACCACCACCACTACCCAAAACTGGAGACAGAAAAAGAAGTTCGATGCCATGTTCCCTTTTCATGTTTTTTCATGATGCTTATTTATTTATTTATTTATTTATTTATTTATTCATTCATTTATTTATTAGTTTATTTATTTATTTATTTATTTGTTTATTTCATCACTCTGACGGCAGATAGCCAGTTACCTGGGCGTGGCCACGACAGCCGTGAAGAATGTTATTGTTTGGGGAAACCATTCCCTCACGCAGTTCCCGGATGTCAGCCATGCCACTGTGCGCTTCCAAGACAAGGAGATGCCGGTCACCCAGGCCATTGACGACGACTACTACATCAAACACCACTTCATTCCGGTCAGTCGGAAACGGCACAGTCAAATTGAATTGACTTGAATTCAAACCATCCCTCCCCCGTTGGGATGCCAGGGGCCTGTCAGTATAAATAGCACCCCCACCTTCTGGAAATTCTGTGCTAGGAATTCCCTCTTTTCTGTCCCTCTCCTTGTTTCTGTCTGATTCTTTTCTTTGCATCATCCCCTTTTTATCTAATTTCTGCCTTCCTCGTCCATTCTCCTGCCTCCCCCCCCCCCCCCCCCCCCCCCCCCCCCCCCCCCAGAAAGACTTTAAAAGATAACAATTCTCATCCATGCCGAAGTCGGATGCGCTGAGCATGACTTGCCAGGCGCTTAACGGCAGCGCAAGGCATTTTCTCTGATTTGGCGAACAATAGTTCATGTCTCGGCGTTCGATGAAGAAAAAGAACTGTGCGGATGCAAACAAGTTGGGACGAGAACAACATTGAAAGATAATTCCAGGCTTGAAGCTTTCACTGGCTGGGTGTGCAAACAGGTGTGTTTTGGTAATAATTGTAGTTTGACAAGACACGCTGGCATGAATTAGTGCCGTGTATGGTGTGTTGTTGCTAGTAGAAGAGATTTTATACCACTTTATGTGAGGAGATTTCTTTGCGTGAAATCTGGGCTGCTCTCCCCGTGGAGAGAACGTTGCCACAAGTGCAGCGCCACCCATTATTTTATTTTGTTTTTTCCTGTCTGCAACTGTATTTGTTTCCCTATCAGAGTGGCTTTTTTCTACAGAATGTTGCCAGGGACAACCCTCTTGTTACCGTGGGTTCTTTTACGCGCGCTAAATAATGACGTATAACACACGGGACCTCGGTTTATCGTCTGATCCGAAAGAATAGCAACCAGACCACCACTCATGGTCTAATGGATGGGAGAAAAGTTTTGGGCCCAAACGGGATTCGAACCACCGCACACTCCGACCCGGACTTTTCATTTTCTAGGCAGGCGCGTTACCTCTAGACCAGCGATCCACCAGGATCAATCATGGATTGCAGAATGACAGTAGGCGATGACTAATAACTAACGTCATGCGATAGCCTTGCAATATTTATTCTACAAACACACCGTTTCTGTCTTTGGGTTTAACAGCATCTAAAATTTGGTAGAATCTGGCCTTCCTGGCAGGCGTGGAGACGGAAACAAAATGTTTGAAGTTACTTTCATGATGTTAGTGTTCTGTTGCCTGAGTGATGCGTGCGCGCAGATGTTGATTGTGGGTTAACATCAACTGTCTTAATGGCTTATCATATTTGGAGGAGGAGGAGGATGGTGGTGGTGGTGGTGGTGGTGTTGCTATTGTTATTGTTGTTGTTGTTGTGTTGTTGTTATTATTGTTGTGTTGTTATTATTATTTATTATTATTATTTTGTTGTTGTTGTTTGTTGTTGTTGTTGTTGTTGTTGTTGCTGCTGTTGTTGTTGTTGTTGTTCTTCTTCTTCTTCTTCTCTCTTCTTCTTTCTTCTTTTCTTCTTCTTCTTCTTCTTCTTCTTCTCTTCTCCTCCTCCTTCCTCTCATCATCATCATCATCATCATCGCATATGATCATCACATCACATCACCATCATCATCATCATCATCATCATCATCATCCATCATCACCACACACACCATCATCTTCTTCATCATCACGATCATCACCATCATCTTCTTCATCAGCATCATCACCACCACCATCATTACTATAGTCCTGACTTTCAGGCGGTACAGAAGCGGGGGGACGAGGTGTTCCAGGCCAGGAAGCAGAGCAGTGTGATGTCTGCAGCCAAGGCCGCTGCTGACCACATGAGAGACTGGTGGTTCGGCACCGAGGTCAGTGCTGGGGGGGGGAGGGCTGAGGGTGACACGTGTACAATGAGGGATGTGTCACGTGCATGTACAGTGAGGGATGTGTCACGTACATGTACAGTGAGGGATGTGTCACACGTACAATGAGGGATGTGTCGTGTGTACAGTCGGTTGTCATTCATGTACAGTGAGGGATGTGTCACGTGTACAGAGGATGTGTCCTTCATGTACAGTGAGGGATGTGTCACACGTACAATGAGGGATGTGTCGTGTGTATGTACAGTGAGGGATGTGTCACACGTACAATGAGGGATGTGTCGTGTGCATGTACAGTGAGGGATGTGTCACACGTACAATGAGGGATGTGTCGTGTGCATGTACAGTGAGGGATGTGTCACACGTTCAATGAGGGATGTGTCGTGTGCATGTACAGTGAGGGATGTGTCACACGTACAATGAGGGATGTGTCATGTGCATGTACAGTGAGGGATGTGCATGTGCAGTACAGTGAGGGACGTGTCACACGTACAGTGAGGGATGTGTCATGTGCATGTACAGTGAGGGATGTTCGCGTGTACAGGAGGGATGTGTCCGTGAATGTACAGTGAGGGATGTGTCGCGTGTACAGTGAGGGATGTGTCACGTGAATGTACAGTGAGGGATTTTGTCACGTGAATGTACAGTGAGGGATGTGTCACGTGCATGTACAGTGAGGGATGTGTCACGTGCATGTACATGAGGGATGTTCGTGTGTGCAGTGAGATGTCACGTGTACAGTGAGGGATGTGTCACGTGTATAATGAGGGATATGTCACGTGTACAATGAAAGCTGCATCACGTGTACAATGAGGGATGTGTCACGTGCATGTACAGTGAGGGATGTGTCGCGTACAATAAGGGATGTCATGTACAATGAGGAATGTGTCACATGGTACAATGAGGGATGTGTCACGGCAGTGTGACGCATTTTCACTCATATAACAAACAAAAATAGTTGCTTTCTGAATGTTCGACGATAAAGAGGAAGATAAAGAAGAAGAAAAAGAAGAAGAAGAAGAAAAAAAGAAGAAGAAACAGGAGAAGAGAAGAAGAAGAAGAGAAAAAGAAGGAAAAGAAGACGAAATTTTTCATAACCAATTGCCTAAATCACCACATGTCCACAATGGTGAAACTCGCTTCTTCTCCCCTGTGTGCCTGCAGTAAAGAAAACCAGACAGGCGAGCACATCCTTCAGAGGTGTAGGCCTACGCTATTCAGCGACCTGAGGAAGAAAGTGTGGCCCACGGAGATAACCCTACAGACCAAGCTGTACAGCCCACGAGAGGAGATGGAAAGGACATGCCATTATTTCTCCAGATACATCTGACGGTGTAAAGTGAACGAGAGAAGAAGAGTGACCAATCTAGTTTGAAATGTCCATAGCCAATCCTCATAATACGATTAGTTTGAAATGTCCATTTATAACCAGTCTAGTTAGAAGTGACCATTTATAACCAGTCTAGTTAGAAGTGCCATTTATAACCAGTCTAGTTAGAGGTGTCTATTTATAACCAGTCTAGTTAGAGTGTCCCATTTATAACCAGTCTAGTTAGAGGTGTCTATTATAACCAGTCTAGTTAGAGGTGTCTATAACCAGTCTATTAGAGGTGTCCATTTACAACCAGTCTAGTTAGAGGTGTCTATTTACAACCAGTCTAGTTAGAGGTGTCATTTAAACCAGTCTAGTTAGAGGTGTCCATTTACAACCAGTCTAGTTAGAGGTGTCTGGTAACCAGGGCATAGAGTGTCTATTATAACCAGTCTAATTAGAGGTGTCCATTTACAACCAGTCTAGTTAGAGGTGTCTGTAACCAGTCTAGTTAGAAGTGTCCCTTTATAACCAGTCCCAGTCTTATATATAATGCAGTCCTGACCAAGCTGTTGCTTGTCTGTCAGGGTCGCTGGGTGTCCATGGGGGTGTTTTCCAAGGGGGAGTACGGCATCCCAGAGGGTCCGATGTACAGTTTCCCCGTCACCATCGCCAACAAGACAGTCACCATCGTCCCGGACTTGCACATCAGCGACTTTCGCCAGGAAAAAATGGACTTGAGTGCGAAAGAACTGCTAGAAGAGAAGGCGGAAGCAGAGAGCCATTATGAGGAACGTTGATCTACTTACATCATCTCTGTTTTGGATTTGCCTGTCTTCGTTGTATGTTTATGCATGTGGAGAAAAACGGATTCTTTTTTTTTGTTTTTTCGTTTTGCTCCCATTTCGTTTGTGGCATTCTTGTTTTGCAGTTCCCACGCTAATCATTCCAATCTCTTCACCCAGCCACTCCTAGTGGGGCGGTGGTTAGAGTCATGCTCTCGTTATCTGCTGACCCAGGTACGAATCTCGTTCAAGAGGATTTTTCCTCTGGAGTTAACATCAGTGCCAACTCCACTCCTCCTAAAAGTCCTCCGAATGAGTCTATTAACTGGATAGCTCAGTGGTCAGAGCGCTCGCTTTCCACCAGTCAAATTAAGCAGCATCGAGCATGGTTACCATTTGGATGGGTGACCGTTTGCGCGCCTTGGCTACAGTATGTTCCGCCAGCTGTAAATGCGTACCTGCCCTCTCTAGGGTCAGGGAAGGTAAAGCAGTGAGGGAGAGGAGATGAGCGCAACCCTCAATATGTTGGGCCTTAGAGAAGCTGAGGTCTCTGACGCCTGGCTCCCCTACGACCACACAGGTTACGGGACACCTTCACCTTTACCTTACCTGTGTGCATGCAAAACATTTTGCGCAGCCCTTAAAACCTGTTCCACTTTTCGAAAGAGTAGGTCATTGTGTGTCGGTAGGAACGGGTAACAAAATTTGCAAAACCGCATACACACGGGGACTGGATGTAAAAAAGCAAGAGTGCTTTTTCTATTATCCTGGAAATAAAGGAATAAAGAAATAAAAGTAGGCTGAATAGATTTCCTCATGGCCAGAAGTCTAAGGTGTGTTGGGCGAGAAACTGATGAAACATGTGTTGCTGTACTCCGAAACTACTTCCTTTATTCCACATTTTAATTTATTATTCCTGTAGACTTTTATACATGAATCTGATGAAAACTTTACATTTTATAACAGGATTTTACATGAATCTTCTGAAAATGATTTTTGATAATAGTGTACATGAATCTGATGAAATTGTTGTAATAACATATATTTTATGAAACAATGCTATTAAATTTATCTTTTTATTTAGATCCACTATATGTGTGTGTGTGTGTGGGGTGCGCGCGCGTGGGTGCGCACATGGTCTGTGCGCTCTGTCATACACACACACACATGTACGCACTCACATACACACAATGCTTAGGCATTATATACATACATATATAAATATATATATACATACATATATATATATATGTATATGTATGTGTTGTTATAATATATATATATATATATATATATATATATATATATATATATATATATATATATATGTGTGTGTGTGTGTGTGTGTGTGTCCACGCAGTTGGAATGCAGCTACCTTCATAGGGAGCAAAAACGATTGCATACACAAAATCGCACCACTGCTACTTGGGGCACACACACACACACGCTCAACATACAGCCAAATTTTTTATAAAGTGTATAGTGCACACTGTAGGGCAGCAGATTGGAGTTGGCATGCAGATGTTATACGTATGAGATTTACTGACCTACAGAACATGAAATGTAGATGAGGGAAAAGATAATTGGCGAAAGTGAAATACGTATGTCAACACCCCAAATTTTGTATGAATAAAATTACTGAAGATCAAGCCTTAGTCTATTGTCTTGCTCAAAGCTGCGCTGTAAATAGCCTGCTAAAACACAGCAGCAAACATTAGCGCTTGGCACTGATTGGTCAAAATAGACAGGCCTGCGGAGTTACTCTGCGTTGATGCGCACGTGGAAACACAGCGCACAATCCAACATCACTCAAATCCAACATCACTCGGTCAAGAGTGCTAAATTTAGCGTTCCCCTTCCTTTTAACTAATCCAAGTGGGTCAGTTTCTGCTATAATTAGCACCAGCTGGCTCAATCTGGGCTGGACTGGGCTGGGATAATTAGCCACTGAGAGGAGCTGAAAGTGGGGGAAACTGACAGCTGTGGAAGTGGGTGGAGTAGGAATTCAATTCTGCTGGTTAGCATGCTAGACAGCGTTTAGTCAGATGAAGGCCTTTGCTGTTAAATGCAGTGCTGCTCCCGAGCTAAAGCTATGGATATAGACTATTACACACTTGATAAGATTTTCCATAAAACGTTAAATGCCTTGAAGTTCGTAAACTCCATCGCCCACTCCCTGAACCAACCAGTCATACTCAGTCATAGTGAGAGTGTAACCCATGCAGTTAACCTAATGGGTTTAATTGGGTTGTTTTTTTAATCCACCTTTTTTGATGAATCGAAGGCAATTGACAATGAGCATGACGTAATGAAGCTACTGTGGAAGTGCATGTGCTTTGTGACTTCTTGACAGGGTTGTATTCTACACTTACTATCATAATGATATGATTATCTATCCCGGCATCAACCGGGCTCGAGAGATACAGACACCTGCAGTGTTGGTCAGGTAATAATTTGAGCAACACTTTCAAGCTCACATCTGCAAAAGAGATGAAGCTCAACTGTGTGGTCCCACAGCACACTCACTGTGGGTAGGAGTCAGCCGGAGTCTGAAAAATCTCAATGACTCCCATGGGATTGAACCCACAACCTTCCAGTCCAAAATCCAAGGTGTTAACCACTGTGCCACAGTGGCTGGTGTATGTTTATGAAACAAATGCTCATAACATCTTCACACACATATTCTCCCTTCCCCCCACACACACACACCAAGCTCTCTATCTTCCCTCTCTCTAACATAATATCCCCCCTTCGTCACACACACACACATCAAACTCCCCCCCCCCCCCCTCCCCCCTCTCTCAAAGTGAAAACAACACCAACACAACAAGCCTGTAAGGTAAGTTTACCAGAATTATTTATTATTACTTTGGGTTTCACCACATGTGTCTATTTCTTTAAAATAACACAAAATCTGACCACCAACAAAAAACTCTTTCCTTTACAAATATGGATTTTGTTCATACTAAATTTACAAATATGTGCCAATATTTCAAAACAAAACAAAATAACCCCACCCCCAAGAAAATAAAGTATTGGTGGCAAGAGGGAAGAAGAATTAATGAGTATGAGAAACCTTCATTAACTAACCTTGTAAGAATCAAGCAAAACAAAGATGATGTACAAAACCATCGCACAGCCAGCAAAGTTTCACACTTCAAACAACACTGGTCTGGACTAACCAAGAATCATTCTGAAAGCCATACAACTTGGCAAAATTGGATCCATAATTTTGTCCATTGAAAAAAAAAACACACTTGGATCAAACTTAACCTACACTTCGTGTCAATGTAAAAGTGAAGTTAATATTAATTCAAGAATAAAAAAAATGTTGTGATTTTAAAAGTTTTTTTTTTTTGTTCCTAAGATACAGCTCTAAGGTTCTCCACCGGTGACATTTTGCGTAAACAGCCATTTACTTGCCATAAGGTAGCTCCATTCTGACTTTGGGAATGGATTATTTCACTTCTTTTGTTCCCATACAACTATGT
>CM060320.1:3676007-3733507 GCA_030674155.1 Stramonita haemastoma
AGAAACAACACTTTCGCTCTGAATTTACTTTATTTTATTTTATAAACAACAGTTTAGAAACAACACTTTCGCTCTGAATTTACTTTATTTTATTTTATAAACAACAGTTTAGAAACAACACTTTCGCTCTGAACGGATCCAGCACTGACAAAACTGCAGTATTAGTGAGGGCACTGTAGTGGAGGAAAACATGTGCAGTAACCACTGACAAAAAACTCACGTATGCAAGGTAGACTCTGGCTTAGCATGAGCTACACTACTTTTGTAGGCAGGTTAACGACCAACATACATGTCCTGAAAACTGAACCTACAATCTCAGACAAGGAAAAAAAACAAAACAAAAAACCCCCAGAAACCAAAATAATGGTGTTCCATGATCTACTTGCAAATGATGCCATGCCCACATGCACACCACCCCCACACACCACCCCCACACACACACCACCCCCACACACCACCCATACATACACCACACACAACAATACACACAGGTACCCCCCCCCCCCCACACACACACACCCAAAACCAAACAGTCAGACAAGACACAGAGACTGTGTGCAGTGCAGTGTGCAGTGCAGTGTGTGTTACCACTCACGCCAGTGCCCAGCCACCAGTCCCTCATGTGGTCCATGCAGGCGTTGGCTGCAGACATGGCGCTGGACAGACCTCGAGCCTTGATCACCCGCCGCCCCTCGCTGCTGCACCGTCTGCAAGTGACACACACACACCAACACTCTGCATAAACCACACCAAACCTCTTTGTTCCTTGGTCTTTGTCTCTGTGTGTCTTTGTTCCAAACCCATCACACACACCACTCAGCTACCTCTTTGGGCTTCCAGGGGGCGGGCCACTTACCAGAGAGGCCCTGCACTGCTCTGTGGTGTTCAACAGTGTCTACTTTGATCCTGCCCCCCGACCCCCCCCCCCCCCCTTCAGACTTTGATACCTTTTCAGCTATTCCACATTCAGTAACCTGCTTTTTTTGGCAGACATGTTCCACAACCTACTTGATTATTTTGATTGAAACACAGCAATATTTACATTCAGAAATTTTTCATATACCCCCCCCCCCCATGATTTTAGCTATAGTGAGACCAGTGTTTACCCATAAGTGGTCCTGAAGGAAGAATGTAACTCAATAACGTACCCTGGGGGGAGAGGGGCTGTATGATGGGTGTCAGGTCAGATCAGGGTCAGCACCTTGGAGTCTCTGGCAGCAGTGACCTTCTTGGGGCCCTGGTCCCCCCCCCCCCCCCCTCAACTCCACTCTCACCACTCACTCTGGGACTGTTTCCCTGCCCCACACCCTGGTCACCTCTTTACTTCTGCTGCTGGTGGTGGTTGGGGAGGGGGAGGAGTGTGTGTGTGTGGGGGGGGTGAAGGTAGGAGTATGAGGGGCTGAAGGTGTGTATTCTTAGCCACCAGTAAGAGACTTGGAGAAGAGATGTGGTATTTCTTGAAAAACTTTCATTTCTTATCTTTCACAATGGCGTATATTTTAATCCCTCCGCCTCCCCTGAACCTCTACCCAATTTGTTTTTAATGAATTTTTTTTTAAAAAGGTGTCATCAATCAAATGTCACATTTGGTTATACACAAACACACACAAACACATTCACAGATAATGGATGACAAAATTTACAAATACAGCATACACATGGGGACTGGTTGTACAATTAAAAAAAAAAAAAAAGCACTAGGGAGCTCATTCCATTATCTTCGAAATAAAGGAATAAATTAATAATAATAACAACAACAACAGCGATGACAACAACAATATAATACCAATAGCAATAATAAAAAAAAACAACCAACGATGACAATAATAACAACACCACCACCACCAATAATAATAATGATAATAATAATAATTTTTAAAAAATAACAACAACAGGCATTCCAGCTTTCTCTTCAGGCCAGCCTCTCTCTGTCTCTGTCTGTCTCTCTGTCTGTCTCTCTCTGTCTGTCTCTCTCTGTGTCTCTCTCTCTCTGGGTCTCTCTCTCTCTGTCTCTCTCTCTCTGTCTCTCTGTGTCTCTCTGTGTCTCTCTCTCTGTCTCTCACCTTGATGAAGTCTGTTTTGGTGTACTCCACAAAGGCAGCATCCTTGTTGACCTCTGAGATGAGCACGTCTTTGTCGCCTTTCTTCACAGTGGCGAAGCGAGCGTCGGGGAACTGTGTGGAGGAATGGTTGCCCCAGATGATCACCTTCTGCACGTCGCCCACAGGAACGCCCAACTTCAAAGCCAACTGCACAAAAGTATCATTTTTATTTTTATTTATTTATTCTTTTATATCAAAGATAATGGAATGAGCACTCATGTGCTTTTTTTACATCCAGTCCCCGTGTGTATGCAGTTTTGTCAATCTTGTCATCTGTTCCCACCAGCACACAATGGCCTTCTCTTACGAAAAACGGAACAGGATTTAATGTGTGCTCAAGATGTTCTGCGTGCGTTCACACACGGGGCCTTGGTTTACAGTCTCATCTGAAAGACTTTTAGGGGAGAGTGGAGTCAGCACTGATGTTAACACCAGGAGAAAAATCCCTTCAAATGGGAATCGAACCCAGGTCGTCAAATTGCGAGGGCAATGTTCTGACCACTAGGCTATCCCGTATCCAGTCAGTCCCCTTCCCTTCCTCCTCCCTGTCCATTTCTCTGCCTAGGCAGGGGCTAGGATCACCTACCTCACGTTTATTCATATATTTGTAAACCACTTTCAAAGTCACGGCAAATTTCTCCGCATGAAACTCAGGCTGCTCTATTGAGGAACAGCATGTCACCACAAGAGCAGCGCCACACCACTCGTTTTTTTCTTTTCCTGTCTGTACATGTGTTTGTTTGTTTCCCTATCACAGTGGCTTTTTCCTACAGAATTTTCACCAGGGACAACTCTCTTCTTGCCGTGGATTCTTTTCCGTGAGCTAAATGTATGTCACACATGGGACCTTGGTTTATCGTCTCATCTGAAAGACTACCACCCACATCATCACTTATGGTCTAGTGGATGGGTGGGAAAGTTTAACTTATTTTATTTTTATTTTATTCTTTTACATCAAGGATAATGGAATAGGCACTCATGTGCTATTTTTCATCCAGTTCCCGTGTGTATGCAGTTGTGTAAATATTGTCAAATAACCACACACAGTTATCAAACCTGGACCCGGGTTGAGCAGGGACTTTTGGTTTTCTAAGCAGGTGCATTACCCCTAGACCACCAATCAACAGCATTGAATTCATGAGCTGAAGGCCTGGGTTCAAGCCCCCACAGACACACCTCTTCTTCTTTGTCCAACGCTCAGACTGTAACTAGTGTTGTCTGTTATAGGAGTGAAAATGCGTCACGCTGCTATCAAGCCCCTGACAAGTCAGGCCCAGCGCATCCAACTTCGAAATGAGAGGGAATGGTTGTCTTTTAAGTCTGTCTGAGAAAAAAAAGGCAGGGGAATGGACCAAGAAGGCAGGAAAAAGACAAGAAGGAGGTGACAGGAAGAAAAGGAACAAAGCAGAAACAAAGAGAGAGATCAAAACAGGAATTTCCAGCAGAGTGGCTTTTTTTCTACAGAACTTGGCATATCTGTGGCTTTTTTTTCTACAGAACTTGGCATATCTCAGTGGCTTTTTTTTCTACAGAACTTGGCATATCTCAGTGCTTTTTTTTCTACAGAACTTGGCATATCTCAGTGGCTTTTTTTTCTACAGAACTTGGCATATCTCAGTGGCTTTTTTTTCTACAGAACTTGGCATATCTCAGTGGCTTTTTTTTCTACAGAACTTGGCATATCTCAGTGGCTTTTTTTTTCTACAGAACTTGGCATATCTCAGTGGCTTTTTTTTCTACAGAACTTGGCATATCTCAGTGGCTTTTTTTTCTACAGAACTTGGCATATCTCAGTGGCTTTTTTTCTACAGAACTTGGCATATCTCAGTGGCTTTTTTTTCTACAGAACTTGGCATATCTCAGTGGCTTTTTTTTCTACAGAACTTGGCATATCTCAGTGGCTTTTTTTCTACAGAACTTGGCATATCTCAGTGGCTTTTTTTTCTACAGAACTTGGCATATCTCAGTGGCTTTTTTTTCTACAGAACTTGGCATATCTCAGTGGCTTTTTTTTCTACAGAACTTGGCATATCTCAGTGGCTTTTTTTTCTACAGAACTTGGCATATCTCAGTGGCTTTTTTTTCTACAGAACTTGGCATATCTCAGTGGCTTTTTTTTCTACAGAACTTGGCATATCTCAGTGGGGTTTTCTACAGAACTTGGCATATCTCAGTGGCTTTTTTTCTACAGAACTTGGCATATCTCAGTGGCTTTTTTCTACAGAACTTGGCATATCTCAGTGGCTTTTTTCTAGAGCTGCAGAACTTGGCATATCACAGTGGCTTTTTTCTACAACTGAACAACTTGGCCATACCACAGTGGCTTTTTTTCTCAAGCTTCACAACTCGGCCATACCACAGTGGCTTTTTTTCTCTACACAACTCAACCACACCACATCTTTTTTCCTCTAGCTTCACCACTGGCCCAGGCTGCCTACCTGAGATGCTACCTGAGACTGAGACTGCCTACCTGAGATGCCTACTGCGACTGCCTACCTGAGACTGCCTACTGCGGCTGCCTACCTGCGACTGCCTACCTGGCGAACTGCCTACCTGAGAGTACTGCGCGCGGCGTTCTGGTCCAGCCTGGTGAGGGCGGAGAAGTTCTCCTTGGGGATGGAGGGGGCGTAGTGGCTGCAGATGGAGGCGTTGGTGTTGGCGGGGTTGCCCACCACCAGCACCTTGACGTTCTTGTTGGCCACCTGGTCCAGGGCCTGGCCCTGCGCCTTGAAGATCTTGACGTTGGCCGTCAGCAGGTCCTTGCGCTCCATGCCCTCCTTGCGCGGCATGGCCCCCACCAGGAACACCGCCTCCACCTTCTCAAACGCCTTCATGGGGTCGTCGAAGATGTGCACCCCTGAAACACAACACAACACAACACAGCACTTTGGTTTGGTCGTGACGTAAGGGGAAAGTCTTTGGCTTCGTTCCGTGTTGCCTGCCCGGTTTTTCTCTTCTCAGCCCCCCCCCCCCTCTCTCTTTCTCCATTCTCTAACCTGGTGGTATAAGTAGTGCCTGGTCTTCTCTCGTGCTTGAAACTCTGCAGGAGGTCTGCCCACTGGCCTGAAGCCAACATATCCTGACTTCAGAGGAGCCCTTTTATTTTCATGGTATGGTTGCTGGGTATATCTGTGTTTCCAGAACCCACTGAACACCGACATGAATTACAGGATCTTTGACCTTTTCCCTAAGGGTTGCCCGCTATAGGGCAACCATCCATCTACGAGCCATTCCCTCCCTAGCACCCAGTCAGTACTGGGTAAAGGTAGTATAGAAATGTGCACAGTGCACATGTAATGGGAAAGATGGACTCTTTCCCTTAACATAGGGATAGTGAGAAGGTAGCTGCATTCCAACTTCAAGGATGATATCTAAACACACCAGTGTGCATGTGCTCTTTTTAATTTTGTCATTCATTCCTACCATATGTGTGGGCACAGGATGTTTTGTATGCATTTGCACATGTAATGGGACCTTACTTTATGGTCTCATCCGGCAAAGGACTTTTGAGGAAGGAGTCAGTACTGATGTTAACTCCTTGGGGAAAACAAACCTTCAAAAGGATGGGTGCGTCAGTGCTGGCTGAAACCAGGCCGTCAGCCACCTGTCCATCCCGCCCCCACCACATACTTAGAAAAATACCAATGGAACCATCTTGTCCTGTCCATACAGGTCAGTGTCCAGCAAAATGTGAATAAACCATCACTGTATCGAACTGTATTGTGTTGCATTGTGCTGTGTTGTCACTGATATTGAATACACTGACATACATGTATACACACACAACACACAAACAAACACAGAGTCACACACACACACACCTACTTGACTGCTTCAAGAGCCCTGCACAACCCACCCCCCCCCCCCTCCCAAAAAAAAAAAAAAAAACCACCACAAAAAACTATGTAAACAGCCAAAACCAGGCGACAAAACCCAGCAGCAGCAGCAGCAACCTACCCTGGAGCAGAGGGAAGGCCAGGTCGGTCATTTCCATCCGTACCCCTTCCAGCACCTGCATCATGGGCGGGATGTCCAGCAGCATCAACGTCACAGGCTGAAACCATCAACAGGCAGTCAGTCAGTCACAGGCTGAAGCCATCAACAGGCAGTCAGTCAGTCACAGGCTGAAGCCATCAACAGGCAGTCAGTCACAGGCTGAAACCATTAACAGTCAGTCACAGGCTGAAACCATCAACAGGCAGTCAGTCAGTCACAGGCTGAAGCCATCAACAGGCAGGCAGGCAGTCAGTCACAGGCTGAAACCATCAACAGGCAGTTAGTCAGTCACAGGCTGAAGCCATCAACAGGCAGTCAGTCAGTCACAGGCTGAAGCCATCAACAGGCAGTCAGTCAGTCAGTCACAGGCTGAAGCCATCAACAGGCAGTCAGTCAGTCAGTCACAGGCTGAAGCCATCAACAGGCAGTCAGTCAGTCAGTCACAGGCTGAAGCCATCAACAGGCAGGCAGTCAGTCAGTCACAGGCTGAAGCCATCAACAGGCAGTCAGTCAGTCACAGGCTGAAGCCATCAACAGGCAGTCAGTCAGTCACAGGCTGAAGCCATCAACAGGCAGGCAGTCAGTCAGTCAGTCAGTCAGTCAGTCAGTCAGTCAGTCACAGGCTGAAGCCATCAACAGGCAGTCAGTCAGTCACAGGCTGAAGCCATCAACAGGCAGGCAGTCAGTCACAGGCTGAAGCCATCAACAGGCAGGCAGTCAGTCAGTCAGTCACAGGCTGAAGCCATCAACAGGCAGGCAGTCAGTCACAGGCTGAAGCCATCAACAGGCAGTCAGTCAGTCAGTCACAGGCTGAAGCCATCAACAGGCAGTCAGTCACAGGCTGAAGCCATCAACAGGCAGTCAGTCAGTCACAGGCTGAAGCCATCAACAGGCAGTCAGTCAGTCACAGGCTGAAGCCATCAACAGGCAGTCAGTCAGTCAGTCACAGGCTGAAACCATCAACAGGCAGTCAGTCAGTCAGTCACAGGCTGAAACCATCAACAGGCAGGCAGTCAGTCACCCGATGCTTCAGCACCTGTCCTTTTCTCCCCTTCTGATGGAGCTCCACGGTTTAACACCAATGATGAAATTCTGATATAAGGTGACTGTTTAGTCTCCATTACTTAAACCAGCTGCATTCCCACTTCAGGCATGTTGTCTTTGTATAGAAACAAGACACCAGTGTGAGTGTGCATGCGTTTGTTAAGTTTTGTCATCTGTTCCTACTGGCTGAAAATGGCTTACTCTTCTAAAAGGCAGAGCTGATTTTTAATTTCAACACAAGATTTTCTGCATGCATTTGTATACAGGAGCATACACGACATCAGTTTATACTCTCATCCAAATGCGTTTTGGGGGAGTGGAGTCAGCACTGATGTTAACTGCAGGGGAAAAATCCCCTCAACTGGGAGTCTCAGTGGTAGCTTGAACCTGGGTTTTCAGATAACAAGCTCAATGCTCTAACCCCTATCAGTACAAATCAATACCAACTTTAGTTCGCCGTCTGTATGCGGTCTTCTCCTTCATTACTTAATTTCCTATCTATATTCACAGTATAGTCACTTACATCAGCATGAAACGTACTTTAAAAAATGAAAGAGAGAAATTCAGAAGGAAAAAAAGGCAAATCATAAGTTTCACAATAAGGGATTTACAGTGGCACACAAGCATGCACTGTCGCATGAAAACAAAAATAGAACAAAAATGACTGCATAAAAGTTCCACTACGAGATTTAAACATGTACATAATGATCCTTGGTTTAAAAAATAAAGGACACGAACAAACAAAAAATACAAAAAAGAGAAAACTGTTGTCATAAATTTACATGACGGTCTGTCACGGTTCGCATATTTTAAATAGATCGTTTTACGTGTATAGTGGCTAGTTGTCCAGTGCGTGCATTTTCTGCACTTACTTCTGTGTGTATAGCTGTCTATATTCATTTTCTTTTCTCTTCGTATAGATCTAGGCTTAGGCGAGATCTCTCGAGAAGTTTCGCAGCGAGAGTAGATCCAACGGTCAGATCAGCGGAGCGGCTGCAGGCTTAGGCTGAGCAGGAGGACGTGGTCGCCGTGCCAGTTTTTTAGCTGTTGGGCGCCACGTAGATCTAGTTTTGGCTCCGTTCGAGAGGCAGGAGAGAGCCTACGCCTCGTAGGAGGTTTCGCTCTCCAGTTCCTGCCTTTGTTCTTCGTTCTTCATCACTGTTTGTCGCTTGTTCGTCTAGTCACGTCGGTTGGGGTGCAGGAGTGCGCCATATCAGTTCCAGTGACGGGTGAGAGTTTGTACTTGTCGTAGTTATGTCTAGTTCCGCGTGGTTTTGGTGCGTCGTTGTTTTGGTTCTGATAATGGGCATTGGTTCTTGTTGTTAATTAAACATTTGGACTGAAGAAATATAAGCATATCGTGAGCGTTTTGTTCTGAATTATATTTATCTTTCGTGAAGTAACACTAGTATTGGTGTATAGCGAACGTAGGGGTATTTATCCTTAGTTATGTGTTGTTGTTTTGTTTTGTTTTAAACATCAATGGTTCGTGTGAAAAGGGTTTTCATTGTGTTTTGTAATACTTGGCATTGTTTTATGTTGGAATTGATATGGAAATTTTTGAGTTATGTGCGATATAGTGCAATTGAGTGTGTTTGATGGTAAGTAATTAAAGTATGGATTGATATTGTTTTGTTATAAATATGCTTTATGACAGAGTCTTTCGAATGTTTTTGAATTAAACCCATTCGGAAGTTGATAGTTATTATGAAGTGTTGAATGTGGATTAGATTAAGGTACATAGATATATATATTTTCCCCGAGTACTGGGTGGAATCTTTGAGTGTGAAGAGACAGGTATTTTGCCAACCTAAAAAGAATTGAGAAATAACTTTAGTTACCAGTATATGTGGAGGATTAGTAAGTATCGCCTTTTACAGGTTTCCGTTAACTACCAGTTCCTGTTCGCCACCAGTTCCTGTCTACCTCCAGTCAAGTCCTACCTGGTACCCTCGTCTCCAGCACGTCTTCTTCGTCTGCTTGTCTTCTTGTCTTCTCCATCGTATTGTCAGGAAAGTGATTCTTTTGGTGTGTGTTTTTTGTGTGTGTTTTTTTTTAATTCATTTTTGGACTTCAAAAACTGTGTTAGAGAAAAAGGAAAAGAGTGAGAAATACAGGACCTTAAATTAGAGTTAATATATATATTTAGATTAGAGTGCAGTTGTATGTGGGTGTGAAAACTTGTATATTTTTTGCGTGTGATTTTTGCATTGTTATTATTTTGATGTTGTTGTTTACTATATAAGATTTTGTGAGCGTGAGGAAGTGTATTTTGGTGCGTTGGTTTTGCCTTGTTATTTTTTTGATTGTTTATTTTCATTATCATCAAAATTGAATAGTAAAGATTGGAAATTTCTCCTCTGTGTTCTGCGTTTGTTGTTGTCGGGAAGTTAGATAGAGTGGGTATGGGTGGGGTTTTCTTCACACTCCCTTAAGGAGCGTGACACAGTCTCATTTCCAGTTCAGTACTGTATCACAAACCAAATTGCCAGGAGGACAAATAACAGATTATTTTGGCAAGAGATGTTAATACTGGCTTCAGTTATTGCTGAGAATCATGTCTGGATATCATTGTATTATGTGTTTTACATAGAGTGTATCATGTTCTTGGTGTGCGCTTTCACACACACATAATCTGTAGCAAAACAGAAACTAAACTTGTTCACACAATGCCATGCACAAACATGTGTGCATGTGCACACACACACACACATGCACACACACACACACACACACACACACAACATGCACACACATGCCACACACACACACACACACACACACACACACACACACACACACACACACACATACAAACTGCATGCACACAAAGACTGGATATAAAAAAGCACATGGGTGCTTATTCCATTATCCTCAATATAAAAGAATAAATAAATAAACACGCACACACACACACACACACACGCACACACAGAGATCTATACATATGGATTTTTTTGCTTGCCTTTCTTGTTTCTCACCTGTTGGTCTCCAAAGACAAGTCCCTTGCCAATTCCATACAGCAAGGAATAAGCGATCTGACCAGCAGCGCCAGTCACACACACTTTGATTGGAGCAGGCTGAAATGGTCAGAACACACACGTATATATAGCCTTACCTTAGTCTAACAAGATACATGTGTGAATCATAATCACAATCAGAAAACTCTGTCATTTAATCAGAATGAGAGAATTGTTTCATTAAAAAAAAAAAAACCCAGAACATTTTCTGGACATTTGATTACTCAGAATAAGGGACTTAACATATCCTCACAGATGTACAACTTAGAAATAGAATGTATGCAGTCTATGTTTTTGCCATTTTGAGGGGAACAAATCAGGCACTGTACATCTAACAGAGAGATACTGAGATAGCCTTTCTCATTGAAAAACTTACATCTTCACTGGGTTTTGTTTGTGTCATTGCATTCATTTGTTTATTTCTAACTTGAGATTAAAATGTTATTTCTCAAAGTTAACTCATCACATGGTATATGATAAAAATAAAGTAGATGATACTCATCTTCTATTTTTGCACAGTACAAATTCTACAACTGTACAAGTTCACTTTCTTTTCTCTCCTCCAGGCATAATTTGTTGATAATATCTTCTTTCTTCTATCATTATCATTATGTCATGGCAGCTGGGGCCAAATCTGCCAAATAAATGCATGTATAATATATATATATATATATATTATTATATATATATATATATATATATATATATATATATATATATATATATATTGTGTGTGGTGTGTGTGTGTGTGTGTGTGTGTGTGTGTGTGTGTGTGTGTGTGTGTGTGTGTGTGTGTGTGTGTGTGTGTGTGTACAATAAGTATATGATACACAATAAAAGTTTATTATTCAGTTTTTATCTGGTTCATATGAAAGGAGAGTATAGTGATGAAATAAGGATACTTGATAATAGACAGGTTTTAGTGCTGTATCTATAAGTATACATAGTAACATACTAATAATAATATTATATATCATGACCATGGACCAACCACAAAAAATAAAAAAGCATTTGTCAGCAGACTGAGAAGTGGTGTGTGTGTGTGTGTGTGTGTGTGTGTGTGTGTGTGTGTGTGTGTGTGTGTGTGTGTGTGTGTGTGTGTGTAAAACTAAACAAAAAAATGAACCAAAACTACTACACCACCTGTGTGTAACAGCACAAATCAATTCTTATACTACTGACTACAGTATGCCAGTGTACACCTTCACAAACCACAACACTGTTTGGAATACTACACTAAGTCAGAACTGTAAGTCATGATCTGACCAACTGCCATAACATTACTTGTGCAGTCTGTCTAGTGTGACATTTTTCTTTTCTTTTTTTTGTTCCTTAGCTCATGAATACCCTGAGGTTCACTGAAGGTGAGATTTCTACATATGCAACTGTCCCCCCCCCCCCCCCCAACCAACATGACCATTACTGCATTAGGGTAGCTGCATTCTGACTTAGTGGATAAGTGGTGACTTCAGATCTGTCAAAATAAATCAAATCAGGCAAGCAGAATATCACGTTTGATTAATTGAGAGAGAAAAAAACTTAGTCATATCAGTAAACAATACTTTCAGTTTCTTCAACCCATGAAGGGGCTATTTAAATAACAGAGTAACAGTAACACTGACACTAGTGACAGGCACTTATAAGGTTATTACGAAAGATAAGGTGGACATGTATCATTCAATCATGTACAAGTATGTAGTCAAAGGGAGTGAGGGGGCTAGTATGCCCTAGTAGATTGCTGACCCAAACAATGCTCCCCCCCCCCCCCCCCCCAATAGACACACACAATGGGGAGAGGGAGAAAGAATGTAGCACGGCCAATGAAAACAGAAAGCTTTGCCTTCACTTTTAAGCAAGACCTACACCACTGACAGTATATTGTGATTATGCTCATGAAACTAACACGGAGTCACACTACCAGTCTTTCGATGTATCATAGCACACCACTAAATTAACAGGCTGTGCCACTGTGACTCATGTAGTAAATTTCAACAATAAAATTTAATAACCTCTTCTCAAAAGTTAGTTAAAGTTAAAGTCTGTCCCGAGCCTAAGGCTCATCAGGCCGGTGCTTATCCCGGTTTCTGTGGCGCTAAGCGACTGAGAGTCATAGACTCCCCCTGGATAGGACGCCAGTCTATCGCAGGGTTAACCCCCAACACAAGGTTGGTACCCCTTTTACACCTGGGTGGGGTGAGAAAATAGCCGTAAAGTGCCTTTTCCAAGGGCACAACGCCATAGCCGACAGCTGGGATCGAACCCGCAACCTTTAGATTACGAGTCCAACGCCCTAACCACTCGACTACCGCGGCGGCAACCTCTTCTCAGCTCTACCATTAATTTGGATTTTATTTTCTTCTTCTTCATCAAGCACTCAAGACACTGAGACAGCAACTATTGATTCAGTCATATTCAGCAAAAAGGTGTTGCACTATCCTTAAGCACCTGACACTGGGAGAAGGGGTTTGTGGGGTTTTATTTTTCCAAAAGCTGAACTTTCCAAATCTAAATGATAAAGTTCTGCCTGCTTTTAGATGTTTCTGGATATACTTCAGAGTGTAATCCTATCTTCAGGTCTGAACAAACTTCACATTTAAGCAATTCTTAACACTAATAACAGCCCTGGTGTTTATTTCAAAAGTTCAAAAAAAAAACAAGTTAATGTCAGAGCCAAAAATGAGACACAATAGTTTTGCCCTTGGGAAGCCCTTCTGCTTGTAAACCACACCTGGCAGTATCCGTGTCTCTGGACTCTACCCTCCAGTACATGCTGCAGTTCTACGCAAACTTCAGGATTGAAATAAATGTTCTTTCACTACTTGATGGTACCTAAGCAAAGGAGTTGATCAAACATTCACAGTTAAAATGATAAATGTAGAGCCTGCAAAATACTTTATTCTATTGAAGTGGGTTTTAAAAAATATCTTATTTGTTTGTACAGGATTATCTCATCACAAGTTTTGTAATTACCATCAATAGCTGCAGTAGCCAAAAGTAATAGAAGAATTTTTCTCTTTTTACTGCCATTGACTCGGTTGAGATAATCAAGTCTATACAACTTTAACAAGTAAAATAGGCCCCAGATATGACTATGAGTCTCAGCATATATAATTATATATATTCATTATATGTGAAAACTAGTAACTATCACTAGTAAAGTATTATAAGAAATAAAATCATGTTAAAAAAAAAAAACCCTCCTGTTTTTCTTTTCTAACTTTTTTTTTTTCTTTTTTTTTTTCTTTTTTTTACATTCTGCAATTTAGATTTAGAAATATTCTAAATGCAGTTTATAGATATTAAGATAGTGATGATGATTATCAAACAAACCTTTTTTATTTAAAAAAAGCTATGAGTGTGGCATGAATCAAAGACGTATTATCTATCTATGGCTGATCACCAAAAACGCAGTTTGTTCACCCAAACTCCCTAAATTAACTGTCTTATCATCATAATAATACTACTAAGTTTAAATTCTAAGAAATATTCAATTAAATGAATTACCTGACCCATGTTACTCCAGTAAATTTTACATAATATTCTACTTCTAGTTACATCATGATTTATAACCAGTAGTGTGTGTGTGTGTGTGTGTGTGTGTGTGTGTGTGTGTGTGTGTGTGTGTGTGTGTGTGTGTGTGTGTTTGTGTGCTGTGTGTGATACCAAGAAACACATCTGATGTTCAAACTTAAAAGATATAATTTTGAAATCAAATTCTATAAAAGAAATGTACACAACAAAGAATAAATCAAGTCATGATGTGCATTTAGAGAGAGAGAGAGAGAGAGAGAGAGAGAGAGAGAGAGAGAGAGAGAGAGAGAGAGAGAGAGAGAGAGTGGGTGGTGAGATGTGTGTGTGTGTGTGTGTGTGTGTGTGTTGCGTGTGTGTGTGTGTGTGTGTGTGTGTGGTGTTGTGTGTTGTGTGTGTGTGTGTGTGTGTGTGTGTGTGTGTGAGAGAGAGAGAGAGAGAGAGGAGAGAGAGAGAGAGAGAGAGAGAGAGAGAGAGAGAGAGAGAGAGAGAAGGAGAAGACAGACAGACAGACAGACAGACAGACAGACAGACAGACAGACAGACAGACAGACGTGAATGTGTGTGACTGCATATGCACACCATTGTGCGTTCATCGTGAGTGTATGCGCGCACATGATTGCAGTACACGTCTTTACACACATGTTTGTGTAATATCTGGGTATGTGTGCGTCACTGATGTCCCAGCATTTTTACACATCTCGTTAGCAGTTCTTTTCATGACGAATTTCTCTCGTTCCTTCACTTCAAGGTTTTAAAATGCCTTTTTTTCTTTCTTTTTTTATGCAATCGTGACATTCAGCCGTACATATCAAAGATGATTCCTATAGCACGCATTCGTTGCATGCCACACAATCGAAGCCACTATGCCTGAAGGTCACGATTCCTATCATGTTATCCCACGTCTAAACGGGAGTTGCTACAACTACAAATCTGATTCTGCTAATCACTGACGCGAAAAGACCAATAAATAGTGACACTGTCAAGAAGCTTCTGCTAACTTTTTATAAAAGCAAACTAGAAAATAAATCAAAATCTACTTACCATTGTGATTTTGAGTTTAGACGTGGAGACTGATTTTCCCTTTGCAAATCTCAACACAGGGATGACGCCGGGCGAGGGTCAAGGTTGTCTACACGTGTCAAGGCCTCGGGCTTCTTTTTTTGAAACATTGAGCTGTACTTAAAGTTTCGAACACAATAGCTCTTTCGCGTTCGACGATAGCCTGTATTATTTTTTAAAGTTCAAAACAGTGCTCATGAATTAGGAAGTATTTTTTGGGCCTCTCGCTCTCAAAGTTCTGTGATTACCCAAGTGGAAGAAATTCTATTACATCATAAGATGAAGCGCAGTATTAAAATTTAAAGGTCAAGGCCATGTACTTCGAGGGTAGTCTGCTTCTAAAGGGCAAAAGCCTCTGTCACATAGGCCAGGGCCTACATGTTCATTGTCACTTGTTGATTCGCGGCGTCAATGTAATTACGCACTGTGTATGCAAACTCTGTTCTATTTTTAGCTTGCAGTTCAACTCCGCTTTCACCCCATACCCTTCGCTCCATTATGCATTTTATTTATTTATTCTTTTATATCGAGGATAATGGAATAAGCACTCGTGTGCTTTTTTACATGCAGTCCCCGTGTGTGTGCAGTTTTGTAAATGTCATCTGTTCCCATGGGCACATGCGAACGCTTGTGTGTGTGTGTGCGTGCGCACGTGCGTGTGTGTACTCCTCAATATAAATTATGCATGTCAAGTTCTCATTTTTAAACAGTACATATTGTCTCTTTACATGAAGTCATTATTTTTTTTTTTTTTTTTTTTACCATGTGTGTGTGTGTGTTTATTTATTTATTCTTTCATATTGAGGAAATGAAATAAGCACTCATGTATGTAGTTCTGTAAATTTTCTCATCTGTTCCCACCTCAGGATAGGGGGCGGGATAGCTAAGTGGTCGAGTGCTTGCTTTCCTCCAGCCAAGTTAAGCAGTGTCAAGCATGGTTACCAGTTCGATGGCTTTAGTACAGTCCCCTCAGTTCACCCAGCTGCAAATGGGTACCTGGCCTCGGGAAGGTAAAGCAGTGAGGGAGAGTAGATGGGTGCCGCCCTCAACATGCTGGCCCCTAGAGAAGCTGAGGCCTCTGATACCTTGCTCCCCTACAACCAACAATGGTTATGGGACACCTTTAGTTTACCTCCCACCGGCACACAATGGCCTACTCTTTCGAAAAGCAGAACAGGATTTAACATGTGCGCAAGGTGTTCTACATGTGTTCACACACAGGGCCTCAGTTTATAGTCTCATCCGAAGGACTTTTGGGGCGAGTGGAGTCAGCACTGATGATCACTCCAGGGGAATATATCCCCTTAAATGGGAATTGAACCCATGTCATGATTGCAAGCACAGTGTTCTGACCACTCGGCAATCCCTACCCCTGTCATCACGGACAGCAGCTGTCACCAGAGACAGCACTGTCATCACAGCAGATATCTCAGTGTAAAACTCATGCTTGTTCTTCTAATAAGTCATTTTCAAAGTGATTGAGAAGTTGGTACCTGCACTTGTCTTTCCTCACTACTTTTTCCTCAAGAATGCTTGTTCTTCCTGGGAAGAACTCATCAATTTGCTAAATCATCAAGGGTGAGCATCTCATTCTGATTCCACTCTTAATTTGACTGACCATTCTCACTCGTATGGGACTTAGCATGTGGTAAACTTAAAAAGGTAAAAAAAAAAATTTTTTTTAAAGGTGTCCCATAACCCATGTGGTCGTAGGGGAGCGAGGCGTCAGAGACCTCAGCTTCTCTAGGGGCCAGCATGTTGAGGGCAGTGCCCATCTCCTATCCTTGCTGCTTTACATTCCGTGACCCTAAAGAACCAGGTACCCATTTACAGCTGAGTGAACTGGGGGACTGTACTTACTAAGGAGTGCAAACAGTCACCCATCCAACTGGTAACCACGCTCAACGCTGCTTAATATTGGCTGGGGGAAAGCGAGCGCTGTGGGCACTGAGCTATCCTGTCCCCATGGTAAACTGACTAACTGCATAATACTGGACCACAAGGGGCACCACTGAACAGGACCAAAGTGACCCAGCAGCAGTGCAGGGCCTTTTCTACCTAGTGACCCCACAGTGACCTAACAGTAAACACTGAGATAGCTTCTTGTGGCCTTTTGACCCCAAGAGTGTAACTCTCAGATATTTTGTTTTTTTTTCTAATTATTTTATTCTTTTATTTGGAGAATAATGGAATAAGAGCTCATGCACTATTTTACATCTAGCCCTTGTGTGCAAGTGATTTTGTACATTTGTCATCCATTTCCATCGGGACAAAAGGCCTACTCTTCTGAAAGGTAGAACAGTTTTTCATGTGTGCATGTGATTTTGTACATTTGTCATCCATTTCCATCGGGAAAAATGGCCTACTCTTCTGAACAGTACAACAGCTTTTAATGTGTGCACAAAATGTTCTCTGTGTGTATGCACATGGAGCCACAGTTTACAGTCTCATCTACTGATGTGTTGGAATACGGAGCAGGAGAGCTGCAGTAATGCCAGATCACCTAAGATGCAGAGCCAAACTTTAAACAAGAAAAAAAAAAGGAGATGCATGAACAAACTTGCTGAAATACACACAACACATTGCATGAGCAGGTAAATGATCAGCTAATTCATAAAAAAATAATCTTCTAGGAAAGTAGGATGCCAAAGTTGGATGTGCTGGGCCTGACTTGTCAGGCGCTTATGGCAGCGCAACGCTGGGTGGGGTTTTCATGATTGTATTTTCTTGTTTGCTTGCTGCTTCATTTTTGTTAGTTTGTTTGTTTTTATTTAAGTGATTATTTTAGTTGTTTTGGGGGTTTTTTTTTTTTTTGTTTTTGCTAGATAGATAGCTTGATGAAAAAAAGCAAATTTATTGCTTACTCAATGTACCATCTGGAAATAAAATTTTGACTTTGACTTTGACTCACACACACACACGCACACACACATGACGGATAGCCTAGTGGTCAGAACATTGCGCTGGCAATTTGACGACCCAGGTTTGAGTACGGTCGAGGAGATTTTTCTCCTGGAGTAAACATCAGTGCTGACTCCACCCTCCCCAAAAGTCCTTCGGATGAGACTTTAAACCGAGGCCCCGTATGCGAACGCACACAGAACAGTTTGCGCACACGTTAAATCCTGTTCGCTTTTTGTAAGAGTAGGTCATCATGTGCTAGTGGGAACAGATGACAATATTTACAAAACTGCATACACACGGGGACCACATGAAAAAAAGCACACGATTGCTTATTCTGTTATCCTCGATGTACAAAAACAACACACACACACACACACACACACACACACACACACACACACACACACACACACACACACACACACTGTAGTTGAAAAAAAAAAAAAAGCGATTCAGACACAGAAAGTCTTCCACCACATTTTATTACACTACAGACACACACACACACACATCCAGCAACCCGACACACTCCATCATTTCTTTCGCCGCTCCTCCCGGGCGTCGTCAATGGCCTTCATCTGTGTCTTCAGGTCCTGCATCTCCTTGTCCGGGATATAGCGGAACTCGTCCTCCTCACGGTCAAACTGTTCAACACACACACACACACACACACACACACACACACACACACACACACACACACACACACACACACACCACACACACACACAACACACACACACACCCACACACACCACACACACACACACACACACACACACACACACACAACACACACACACACACACACACACACACACACACACACACACACACACAACACACAACACACACGATTTACTAAACTCCATACACAGGGTGACTAGATGTAAATAAGCACATGAGTGCTTATTTCATTATCTTTAATATAAAAGACTAAAACAAAAATAAAATAAAATAAAAACACACACACACACACACACACACACACACACACACACACACACCACACACACACACACAACAAACAATGATCTCAACATTCAACACCCTCCCCCCTCTGACACACACCCCAATTTTTTCTCACCTCTTTGATGGTGACATCGATTCCCTCAGCTGCATGTGCTCTGATCTTTTCCAGCAGCAAAGCGAACACAGGAGACGGCACATTCTCTATCTGCCCACCACATGGCATCACATGGCATCATATGGCACCTACATGGCAATCATATGGCATCATATGGCACCATATGGCATCACATGGCATCACATGGCATCATATGGCACCCTATGGCATCACATGGCATCATATGGCACCATATGGCATCACATGAATCATATGGCACATATGGCATCACATGGCATCATATAGCATCATAGGGCACCATAATGGCATCATATGGCATCATATCATATAGCATCATAGGGCACCCTAATGGCATCACATGGCATCTATGGAATCATATGGCATCAATAGCATCATAGGGCACCATAATGGCATCATATGGCATTATATGGCATATACGGCACTATACGACAACATATGGCATACAGCATCATATGGTATTGTATGGAATCATACGGTATCATATGGCTTTATACAGCATCAACACACTGATCATCTTGGTAGAGAAAATGAAAAACTTAAAAGAAAGAAAAAGAAAACAGAAAGAAGTGTGTGTGTGTTTTGTGGTGTGTGTGTGTGTGTGGTGTGTGTGTTGTGTGTGTGTGTGTGTGTGTGTAACATGCCATAATAATAGTGTGTATGGTGTGGTGTGTAATAAAGTAACAACAGTATTTTAACAGTTCATGCAATATTTATAGGTCATCTGACCCATATGAACAAGAAAATGTGCATATTATCAAATATGTGTATCATACAGGTGTTAAAAACATGGACAGCAACTGAAGTTGTATGACGATTGTTGTAGTGTGTGTTTACATGTGCATGTGTGTGTGCAAAGCATGCAAGCATATTGTGTGTGTACAAGGAATAGGCAGAAAACCACTGAAAATAAATTTGCCTGTTAGAGGTCAACATATGCACCAAAGTATCTGTCTACATGCTAGTGTCTCTCTAAACAGGAAAGATATGTATACACACATGCACTGAAGTATCTGAATCATCAGTGCAAAACCTAGCTTACCTGCACTGTTCTTTCATATATCTTCAGGTGGTATTTGTTGTCAACGACAGTGGAGAAGGGTTTGAACGTTTTGATGTCAAAACTGCGAGCAGGCACAGCCCATCTGCAACAAAAACAACATCTGTAGCATTGTGAACAATCAGAAAACATTAAAGAGCTAAAAACATGAAAAGCGATTCTAAACATAAAATCACAAATGGAAATGCAAACATCTTGGCCAATGAAGCCAGGTTCTAAAAAAAAAATCATAAAAGCATTGGTTTTTTACTTCCAGCCCCTGTGTGCATGCAGTTTTCTCCTTCTTTGAGCATATCATCCCCAAAGATGGAATGTGGGTACTATAAAAGTGGGGATAAAAACAGTGGCACAGGCAAAAATCTCTCACCTATGATAAACCTCAGTGTTCTAGCTAAAGAGCATCAAAGATGACAATGAAGAAATTCATATCTCTATCTACGATGTGATGCTTGCCTGTCATGAAACTAACAAGAAATACATAAAAAAAGCAAACAACTCTGAGCTAACAGTCATTATACTTATTATTATGTGATACTTCTGGCCTGAAGTGACTACACACAGGTAAAAGTTCATTCTAAACATGAACAGATTTCCTGTCAAGAGCATATAAAAAACCCAGACATCTTATAAAGAATCCATGACAATCACTATGTATGAGTACAACTAAACACACACACACACACAGAGTGACAAACAATTGAGACATACAATATTATACACATGGAAACAACACACAGAAACATTATGCATGTACACAAGCATGCACACACATATGCACATATAACACACACACACACAGTCACATATACACTCATGTGTATACACAGCCAACCATTCACCCGCACACACACACCCAGACACACACTCACACCAACCCACCAAAAAGCATGACTCATGAATCAGACTTCACTTACGCATTGCTGTCTAGATCCAGGCGAATGGCCTCACGATGGATGTATCTGGCAAAAGACTCCAGGGGAACAAAGTCATAGCCACGCATCCGTATGTTCAGACTGGAATATTCCGGAATATCAGGTTCCAATTTCTGTAACAGGCAGACACAAGAAGCACATCACTTATTGGCATTATCTTGTATTCTTCTACTTCTTCTTCGCTGAATGTTTAGACAACACATACTGTCATCTGCCATATGAGCAAAAATGAGTTGCACTCCTGTTAAGTGCCTGACAAGTCAGGCCCAGTGCATCCAACTTTGGATAGGAGAAAACTGTCAGGCAGGAGAATGGCTCAAGAAGGCAGAAAATAGACAAGAAGGATGTGACATGAAGGAAAAGAACAAAGCAGAAACAAAGAGAGGCAGAAAAGAGGGAATTCCCAGCACATAATTTCCAGAGGGTGGGGGTGCTTAATACTTTCAGGCCCCCAGCATGCCAACGGGAGAAGCCAGCAAGTGAAAGTAGTAAAAACACTGACAATGATTAAGAACTTTTCAATAGTATTCAACCTAGATCATAGGACAGCATAAAGCCTTTTTCA
Source organism: Stramonita haemastoma (assembly GCA_030674155.1). Lineage (NCBI taxonomy): Eukaryota > Metazoa > Mollusca > Gastropoda > Neogastropoda > Muricidae > Stramonita > Stramonita haemastoma. The sequence goes on from CM060320.1 coordinate 3,697,326, forward strand.
ACACAATTATACAAGACAGATAGCACCCACAATAAACACCCAACTATGGAATAACAACCCAATCCAATCATGTTGTTCATAGCCCTGCTGACCACAGAGGCCATATCCAGGCTCACTTCATAAAATTTTGAATCTCAGATTAAAACTGTGCAACCATAATCATACAGATCAAAACAAAGTTAATATAACCATCTCTACGTCATGGAAAAGAAGCCTCCTTTGTGTTAACATGTAACCTCTCCTATGATTATAAATCATAGACTAATTCTATACAAAACAAATCTGTAATTAACACACAACTAAACACTTTACACACAGTAAGACACTCACCAAATCATCCGGTTCAAAGACTCCAGCTGCTGGAGCAGATTTGCTGAATTGTCTGCATGGAAAATGAGAAAGACAACAATGGTTACAATTCTTATAGAGAAAAAATGATGGTTTCATTGTTGTGCTTTTTTTCTCCTATAAATTTAACACGTTTCAAATCAGTGCAACACTGAAGTATACAAGTTCACTGAGCATTTCAATCTACAGTTTTCAACATTCAGGTCATGATTATTACAAGTGAAGAAATTTAATGATGCATGGATGTAAAAGTCCTGCCCCCCTCCCCTCCACCTCAAAAAAAAAAAAAATCAAAGAATAAAGAAAACATTACATCCTAAATCATATTCTACAGCTCCTGTTCATCAAATATCAGTGCTTTGAAGGTGAAATGGAATTCCCAAACGACCAAATAAACAGAAAAAAAACCAAACTCTGTCAAGTTCTCACCTAACACCAGTCCAAAGAATCTGCAATCTTTTCTGTTAAACAAAACATTCTGGATCTGCCCTATCTACTTCTGCAAAAAAGAAAAAAATCACCACTACTAAACTGTGGGCAGTCTTGTGGAGCTGTGAGGTCACAGACCTTTTAGTTTTACTGGTGCTTCAAATCATTGTCACTAATTTTTATTGCATTGCTAAGTCATAAGTTAAAAGATACACTGTGGGACATGGGAATTGATAAATTTTAATATCCTCATCAGTATAGCCATGGAATAAGACCAATTACTATATCTATAGATGAAATTATTTCCTTTTTATTCATAACTGTACAAACTGATGATACTATTTCAGCATTTACCTGAGATGACTATGCCGGCATGCTGAACACACTCTGGCAGTGGAGGTAGAGGCTGTCAGGTTGGCTGGCACTGCATGCAGGAAACGCCACCCTGCCTGTTCATAGTACAGCCAATAAACCACACACATCAGTCACTGATTCACTATTACAAAAATACAAAATATGTCTGTTGTATATTAAAAAGAAAACAAAACTCCACTGAGAAACCCTTTTGTTATGGCATTTTAAATTTAAATACGAAGTCAAGCTTTCCTGTCTTGAACAGATTTAACTTATTACAGATTAGTATATATATAACTGCTTCTGATTGGTCTAGTGTCTAACTTAATAACTACAGAAAGAACAATGTTAGTGGCTCTCAACAAAAACAATTTGAATTCACAATCTTTAGTTTAAATAATGAAGCAAGACGCGAAACACAGAAAACAGCATACATGTATATTACACAAGTGTCATAATGTGCAAGTAATAATGAATTTCTCTTCAAACACAACTTAAGACCCACTTGTCTCAGAGACGTCACACTAGACAGTAGACTACAACACAGTACAATGAAGATAATGGGGATGGTTGAGGTGGGTTAATATATGTTTATTATATAATATTAATGTAGCATTCTTATGTTTCTTGTCTTGTTATCTTTATACTGTTTCCTAGGGGGTGAGGGTTGGGGGTTGTATGTCTATTGTTGTTGCTTGTTTTGTTTTTTTTCATTTTGGGTGTTTTGGATATCTTGTTTTTTGTGCTTTTGGGGGATGGTGGGGGGGGGGGTCTAATTTTATTGATTTTTTCCCCTTCTAACAGATGGCTTAATCAATGTTAAAAAGAAAGGCAAATTGCCAAATGTTCTGGTCATTCAATGTACATATCAACTAGTTCTAAATAAAATGTTCACTTTGACTACACAGCCAAGAGCTCAGCTGCCACACTTGGCCCGTTGTGAGCATGGTACTGGGTAGACATGGCCAGCAACTAATCCTGATTCCTTGCCAAACAATACATAATGAATACTCATTACTTGTGATGTATCAAATGGCCATTTTCTTTTCTGCACCCATCAAAGAACTGTGTACCTTAATACAAAAAAATATCATATTTTCTTAACCAACAAAGGTGTGTGCGTGTGTGCGTGCGTGCGTGTGTGTGAGACTGTGTTGGTGAGACTGTGGTGCGATAATTGCACTTGCAGATGGGTGGAGGCCTATTCACACTATTGACAGCCTCTAGTGTTGTTTGTTTGTTGGTTCTGACATGGCTTTATCTGAGATAATTTCTTCTCCCTGTGGTCACCACCATCACAGCAGACTGCTTCTGCATCACAGCAGAGGGATAGTCCTAATCTTTAACCTAGGCTACTACTGCTGTGCAGCTGCTCCTAAAAGACTGAGTGGTGGGTATTTCAGGCACTGACAAAGTCTGTTTTACCCGACCCTCCGATCTTTTAAAAACTACAAGTACTAGTAGGATAGGCCACAGCCTTTATCCTCATCTTCTTTAGAAACTGCTATGGATTGAGTACTGTACGTGTTCTTCCATAGTCCAAGTTCCAACGCTCATTAATTTATCTTTCTTGCAAAAATATTTTCACAGGAACTCGCTACAGCCTATGACAGTCTACTTGACTGCTGGCTATTTATCTTTTGCGTACCTGTGTGTTGTACTTGCTCTGCATTTGAACAAAACCCAGTCAGCCGCGTGTAACTATCCATAAAGTATAAACTTGTATTAGTACTATCGGTCCTGTCAAACCAAACAACCATGCAACAACCTAGGCTACCATGAACATGAAACATGGTAGAAAAGGAACATTTAGAATACATGCAAAAGTTAACACTGGTAATAATGAAACTCATTTGTGTTAAAATACAAATGATTATCTTACTTTCAGTCTCGCATACCTTTAGCAACCTTGAAGCAGACGCCATCTTTGGACAACAGTAAGCGCCTTTATACCGAAATTCCATAGACTATTATTTTAAAATTGAAGTAGGCCTATATAGGCCTATTATGCATTCGTCTCCCCACCTCCCACCCCCTCCATTTGCTCAGTTCTTTTCCTATTGAATTTCCCTAACTGTTTAATAATTTTGACCCCCAATTTTGCTGTGTAAATTTTTATGAATGATTAAAAAAATAACAAAAAAACTATCAGTGAAAATATACAAATTAACTAATGAGATTTTAAATGGTGCTTTAAAGTTCATTAGTTTAAAAACTGAAGAAAAAATGGGACGAGGATAACCATATACATGATATTTGATAATGACAATGAAGCTGAAATTTTCACACACACACACACACACACACACACACACACACACACACACACATCATAGACACAGAAGTGAAGTTTTGGCAGGTTTGTTACTGTTGTTAGTTTTTTATTTATTTTATCTTGTGTGTGTGTGTGTGTGTGTGTGTGTGTGTGTGTGTGTGTGTGTGTGTGTGTGTGTGTGTGTGTGTGATGTGTGTGTGTGTGTGTGTGTGTGTATGCATGTTCATGTGTGTATATGTGCATGTTTACATATGTTCTTGTGTGTGTGGTGTGTGTGTGTGTGTGTGCATGTTTTACATGTGTTTCCAGATGGGTATATATGTGTGTGTGTTTAGTTTTTGGATTGATGTGTGCCAGTTTTGACTCAATGATGTTTCTGATCATGAAGAACATGTGTCTATTCCAGTTCCTCTGTTGTTGTGTTTTCATTTTCTGGTAGAGAATGCAACAAGGTGATCCTGTTAAAGAGGCCTCTCAGGGATCCCTGCATTGAACAGAATGACCTGTTCCCTAAGTACCCAGTGGTCTTTTCCTGCTGGTCCACTATTCTCCCTGGTCAGGTGTTATCATGAGTGTGATGTGCGAGTCATGGGAAGAAACAAATAGCCATTAGTTCAGCAAGTCTGGGATAAAAAGGAGAGAAAAAGCTTATTTTTTTACTTTCTTATTTTTATTTTGATAGTGGAATAACACTCATGTGCTTTTTTAACATCCAGTCCTTGTATGTATGCAGTTTTGTGAATTTTGTCATCCAAGAGAGAGGGAGATAGATATCTCGTGGTGGGCCAAGGAACAGGTTTCCACTTGCATGGCTTTTTTTCATTTTGTTTTGTGTTCCTCGGCTAGAACTCTGCAGATCTGAGATTCACCAATGGTAAGATTTTGCAACTTGACCGTTTTTTGCTTAAGGTACTGAATTCCAACTTTTGGGATATATTGTATCATATTTTTTCATTGTGGGTTGAGATGTGAAAACTTTTAAATTCCTTTATCTTTCTGCTGATTCTAGTATCAGTCTATTTCATATTTATAACCTAAGGGTGGGGTCCTTGAAATCACATTCTGGTCTAGAAGAAATGGAAACCATTTGACCTTACTTGAAAGGTCATGTATGCAGTATGTTTGTGTTTGTAGATTTTTGTGTGTGTTATAGACACTGAATTTACATTCTTTTTGTACATTTTACACCACTTTAAAGTCATGGCAGATTTTTCTCCATGAAATTCAGGCTGCTCTCCCCAGGGAGAGCGCGTCGCCACAAGAGCAGTGCCACTGAATGTACAAGTTTTAGCATCCCACTATGACTATTGACCTAGGATGAGAATGGAGAAGCCAAGGCCCATGTCAAAATGCACTGTACTAGTCCCAAAAGTTGGAATGTGGCTGGCTGCCTTCATGGGGGTAAAAAACGGTCGCATATCCAAAGGTCTCACCATTGGTGAACCTCGCAGTTCTAGTCCAGGGACAAAAAAAAAGATAAAGTAGTTTTGGTTTGAATTGCCGAGATCACCCTCATCCACGATAAGTTGTCATCACAACCACGTGTACTCTTCATGAAAGAAGGAAATGTCCTTGAACACCAGAGTATGCTGCCTATGTGGTGAGGTATCTGAAAGCAACCCTACATGCAGATTCCTCATCCAGTGCATGCTTACAGCCATTCCCGGGTGGGATGAGCAGACAGAGCATATTCTGCAAGTTGAAGAATGCAACAACACTAACCACAAATAACAAAACTAAATATGTGTGCGTGAGAGAGAGAGATTCGGATTCGAATGATTTATTCATTAGGCCATAGCCCCTCATGAAGGGAATAGTGAACAAAACATACACATGAAAAAACGTTCAATATCACATAAACAAAATGATTTGGTCATAACAGATTTGTGACAAGAATCATGACTATGATGTGGGCGATGGAGAGAGAGAGAGAGAGAGAGAGAGAGAGAGAGAGAGAGAGGAGAAGAAGGAGTAGAGAGAGAGAGAGAGAGAGAATTTCACTTTCACTTAGAGTTTCTGATGTGTGTGTGTGTGTGTGTGTGTGTGCGCGCGCACACACATGTGTGTGTGTGTTATGTTTCACTCACTCACCTCAACCAGATAAAAAAAAACGGCCCAAAACAAGAAAACACAGGCGTAGATAACTTTTCTAACAAATTTATTGTCAACGGACATTCTGGTGAGAGATACATGTCAAGCAACAGTTCACCCACGTCACAGATTCAGTGTCGCATGCCTCCTCCTCCACACGCCTCACGCACTTCCCAGTCAGGCGGGCAATCGGGAACGAATGAACGATCGAACGAACGGGCGTCAAGATCGCACGCACTCCTCACAGGGTCTGCATGTTTTCTCCAGTTAATAGTTCAACAACAAGCACGTTAACCAAAACACCAGATTAAAAACCATACACGCACATGTATACGCTCACAATGGTCAGATTAGTATTGTCGTTTTACGTTTACTCTATCATGTTCAGATTCACTGTTGTTACATTCCCAATAACAGAAGTCCCCCATTTTGTAAACATTCTCACTTTCTGCTTCAGATGAACACCTGAGCTTTCCCTTTAAAAAAAAAAAAAAAAAAAAGAAGAAAAAAGAAATAAAGAGCAACAGTAATAAAGTAGAAAGAGAAGAAATAAGGAGCAGCGGTCTTTAAAAAAAAAAAAATCATTTATTTCAGGGATAATGGAATAAGCATTCATGTTCTTAAGACAGCAGAAAGAGAAGCCACTAAGCTGCAGTTTCTGACGACTTCTATGAAACCAGTTGCTTGTGCCCGTGTGGCTCATTCTAGTGTTCCAGCTGTTCTGCTTTATGGTGTTTGAACCCTCTTTCAGATGTTTAAAAACCATCTGTCAAATCACAGACACAGTGAATGGGACAAAATATTACAAAAGAAAGATAAGTTATAAAAAAAAAGGTACCTTGTACTCTCTTTACCAATTCAAATGACATTTTAAAAGAGATATGATCTATAGCATCTTAACCAATCTATTATCCTTGATAAAAAAGAATAAAATAAAAATTAAAAAATAATAATAAAATGACAGAACTTTTACATAGGGTACAAAGAAATTCTCCACCAAATAAAATCAAACTTATCTGAGGCAAGTTTAGAAATACTTTTTTGTTTCCTTACATTAAGAGATTGATGAATTACTGGAGGAAAAAAACTGACTCAAACATGAACTTTGCTACTTTTGCTTTTATGTCCCAATGTATAACCCCCCCCCCCCCCCCCAAAAAAAAAAACACACATAAAAAAAACCAAAAAAGAAATCTAACCCACCCTCCCACAGCTGACAAACTTAGTGCGGGCAGTCAGTAATTTCAGACACAAAAATTCTCAGCATCACACACACGCATAAATTCAGCTTTTCAGTCTGTCGCAGTTATATTTAAAAAAAAAAAAAAACACACACCAAAATTAAACAAACCCAATTTATTATTCTTCTCAAACTTTCTACTCACTTTGGATAAACTCTGCAACAGACACTTCACACTTGTTCTAGACACTTTTTCATTTAAAGCGCAAATGACCCAAACATGTGAAATCCAAGTTCATTACCATACTCAAAAAAACCTACTCAATAAATAAATATTTACTACATAACTATGACCAATAAAAAGTACACTTTTCATGATTTGTTTAAAAAGAAAATAAGAGAGAGAGAGGGGAGGAGAGAAGAGAGAGAGAGAGAGAGGAGAGAGAGAGAGAGAGAGAGAGAGAGAGAGAGAGAGAGAGAGAGAGACAGAAGCAGACAGACAGACAGAGACAGAAGAGTGAGACAGACAGAGAGAGAGAGAGAGAGAGAGAGAGAGAGAGAGAGAGAGAGAGAGAGAGAGAGGAGAGAGAGAGAGAGAGAGGAGAGCAGTGCTATTGTGAATGCAGTTAAGTGTCCACCTACATATTGTCATGTGCTTGATCATAAAGCTGAAAGCTAGCTTTAAACAAAAATGAAATAAGGTAAAATAGAATAAAATAAAAGTCACGATAACTGTGAACAAACCACCTCCCCAAAGACTTCCCCATCACAATGCCGCCAAGTCAGCCATCCCTCACACAGTAAAAACATTGATCAGTCTTTATTTCCCTCTCCTCTAACTCTTCTCCAAGATGCCAAACAGCAAAGAATAAATGTTGCAAGCAGACTACAACAGTGCTTTTTATCCCCTTAAAAAAAGAAAAAAGACTCCTCCTGGACGTTCTACAACAAATCTGCACACTCTCTGACCCTCCACATCTCCTCACAGTGGCAACAACCTTTCACAAAAGTCTGGTGAACAAGGACGCAACATTTTCATGTCAATGACCCATAGATGCTATAGATCACAAAGTAACACCATCCCACCCCATCTTAGAAAAAGGGGAAAAAAAAGATAAACTCAAATAAAAAAGGACCCCCAAAATGTGTCCATTTCCATTCCCACCATCTTCTTGAGCAATGCAACAATGGAACCACAAACAAAAGCCGACCTTCCACTCAATATACTTGTTTTTTGGTTGGACATCATCAAAATGACAACATCTAAAAATCTTATCTTAAATTCAGTGACTCTTATGAGGAGGACACCGCATTCGCTTGTTCAAAGCCTCAGCACACTTTTACACACACACACACTAGCATCGAAACTTTCTGATAAAAAGACAAAACAATAACAAAGCCCCATACAAACCAAGATTAGATATCAAACGTATCACCTGCTCGCAACGTTGTTTCTCACTTCTGAGTAGCGACACACATAGTACTTCTGAATAGAAACAAAACCCACGCAATCTCTCTCTCTCTCTCATCTCTAACACAACACAAGTCCGCTGCATATCAATAACGTATTGTAAAAGTATAAACACTACTTCATTATACATCCATTTCATTCACGGCAATGAAATACTTCATCGAAATACCCAGTGAGATGATCTGTTTGTTTTCCCCATCGACATGCTTCCTAATCATTTCAGTTGATAAATGCAAGCAACACACTGCCATATTAATAGGAATAAAAATCTACCACAAAACAAACAAATATCACCAACACCAACACCTCCCCTCCAAAAAAACAAAACAAAACAAACCTTTGGGCAGCAATAACTTAAAACATTACTAGTATCAAGAAACCAAAAAATTCAAGTACACATCACAAACAAAAAAAACATCAACTAACTAAAACAAACCCCTCCAAAAACGAAGCAAAAACAAATGAAGATTCTACTTAAAAAAACATGATCGCAGACAGAACATTTCTTGCCCTGTCAAAACACAGTGTGTACATAATCATAATGGGATAGAGTTTACAAAACTCAAACAAAAAATAAATACTTCCGATCTTTCTCATTTATCTGTCTTGCTTTGGCAAATGGCATCAAGCACAAAATAAATGCATTATCCTTGGCGAGTTTTGGTTCACTGGCTAATTTTCATGGCTGGTGCCCTGGCCAATTTTTGGTCCTCGGAACTTAACTTGAGCACAAATTACAAACTCAGGAATTTTGGTCCCTAGCTAACCTGGCAGCAATATTTACTGATATTAAGCGCCTCCGTCTTGGTCTTTCAATGCCACAGATGGAGGTGATGTCTTGTTACTAAGCATGGCTGTTCTTCTTCAGCATCTATAGGCAACAGGAGAAATACGCACTTTGTAGAGATTTCCCATGTACAAATGATCAGTATGATCACCAAGACATTTCTGGCAAGATTTCCAAATGTTACCCCTTTACGTTTGTTGTTGTTGATTTGTTATTTATCTCTTTAATCAGAATGACTACAAGTACTTCATGAACTGAAACTGACTGTTCATTCAGTAATTTTGGAAAAATTTTATTCGAATCATGTAAAACTAACCATCGTCTTAGGCAGACAGTAGGTTTGTTGGGGTTTTTTTTATTAAGGGGGGAGGGGTGGTAACAAGGGAGTTGTTACAAATCTTCCCGGCTCCTGTAGCCAAACATACCTTTGAGGTGTACCCATCTCAATAAAATCCTTTCTGCTATCTTAATATAAGGCATTGCTATCTTTTTACAACCAATTTTTTCTGCATATTTGAGACTGTCCCAACTGCCGGATATCTGTGATGAGAAAGCCCCCTTTTCAAACACAATTTCTCTGGAAACTGAAGTTGAGGAGCCTGAGACAATACAACTATCTACTGTCATGCGATTCTTTCTGTGCCACTACATTCCCTTCTCTTGCTTGCTTTTAAAATCCTTAATAAAATGATCGCAAAGGGTTTTCCAATTTCATGAAAACTGTATCTTCCTACACACACACACACAAAATAAAATCAAAAAAAGGAAACAAAACAAAACATTCACAACAAAAGCAGAGAGTAATGATTCATCAAAACGACATGTGCAATCACCTGCCTCTGCCATCATCTTCCTCTACTTTTCTATTAGAAACTGTGGGAAGATACAAAGAAATAAAACAATATATCGGGCAAAATGATTTTTCAATAAAAATTCTACAATGAAATCAACAAGAAAGCAGCATAGAACGGACAATATCGTTTCATTCAGATCATTGCTTTGTACTAAAAAGCCGGCTATGCAATAACCGGTAACCATTCTCACCATGTCACAAAATCCACCCTACCATACCCATCACATAACCGCTGCAAAAATTACAACAGGTCATATTTACATATATGAATTACAAAATGGAAACAAAAGTAATATCTCACTTTAAGAACAAAAAACAAAACCCTGGGGGGAAGAGGGTGTGTGGGGAAGAAGGCAGAATTAATACGCCCATTTTCAACTCACAAGTACGTTTCTTTCACGAGTACAGCGACATCACACACATCCTGGGTAATTTCAACACACGCACTATAATAATTTTTCAAAACTCCATTTCACAAACATGTCACATGTATCTGGACTGGACTGGAAGATAGCATGGTTCCTCTTCAATGAACGTCTGCATGATTACGATATATACCAAGTTCTCAAAGCTGTACACGTCATTATGTAACAAGGGAAGATCTGCATTGCTACGGTGTCAACTAATATCGCAAAGGTACAAGGTCTGACCATTCATGGTTTCAAATAATTGATTATCAAAGTTTGGGGGGGTGCCTACATGGGATAAGAGATCAAAATTTTAAAAGGTGAACAATCGCTTAAAACAACACACAGGATTGTTAGAACTTGACAATTATTCGACCATGCATGTGGGGCTAGGAGAGTGATGAACATGATGCACAGAAGGGAGTTTGGTTGATCTTGATGCTACTGCTACATGGAGGTTTTTAAAACAACACTTTTCTGTATTATTATTTCTTTGATTTACAAAATCACTGTACACCATTAAAGACAGACAACAGTATGCCAGTTACAGTGCATCTCTGGAAAGCAACAACGACATGAACAACAACAGTTACAACAACAACGACAACACTGCAGTGAGAAGACTGAAGTATACTGTTGTGAAACATGAACTTTTTTTTTTTCAGTATCTATGAAAACACAACCCTGAGTGCTTCCTTATCTTTCTTACTATGCATAACTCATCTCAAAACCTCTCTTCCATTCTTCTACTCGCAAAATGGGAAATACTGCTTGCACATGCAAGCACGCATATATACACAAGTGAACATACTCAGGCACACACCTAACGCCCACATACATGCACACATAAGACTCTCTCTCTTCAATCTTTCAAAAAAAAGAAAAGATGATGATGATAGTTTAGAACATAGAACAGACACAGATGAATTTTTTTTTATGATCTTACATCAACATCACATGACCATTTTCTATAACTCCTGTTTCGAGACACAAACTTAAACCAAACCAAAACAAAAAAAAGAAAGGAAAAAAACAACAGCCCCAAATTCCACCCCACACAAACACTCTTACCCAAAACTTTATCAACATTCTCCCCACCTATCAAAATAAATCGCATAAAAAATCAAGCCTATAAAAAGCACCCCCCACCCATCCCCAGGAAAATAGCAAGCCAAAAGTAAAACAGAAAGGCAGGCCCCAATGACTTCAACCTGTTCCTTCCAAAACACACTGCTAACAGCACGACGACCGCTCGCAAACCCCTCTCCTTTCACAATGTCCTGTCTCCTCTTTCTCTCGCACACGCTGGCTCTAAACAACACAGTTCATAGCCATCATTGTATATCACACGCTCACATAACAGTCAAATCTCTTTCCCCAATTAAAAAGAAATAAAACAAAAACAAAAAAAAGAGGATGAGACAGAAGAAATGAATTTCCAAGAAATGTGGAAAAGCAGATCATCTCTCTGACATACACACACAACCCAACATTTTTTTTCCTAACCCACCATCCCCCCACCCCATCCCCCCCCAAAAAAGAGAAGAAAACACAAACCAAACAAACGGAAACATGAAAATAAAAATCTATCACTTCAATACAAAAAAAAAAAAAAAAAAAAATCATACTGACAGCATCAACAGAAATCTACAAAGGAAAAAAACCCCAAAACCAAACACTGGAAGTGGCCGAGCTTGAGTGAGTGAGAGTCTGGAAGTGTTGTGTGTTTGGAAGATGGGAGGGAGGGGAAGGGGGAGGGGAGGGGGAAGGGGTACTGTGGGGGACCTAGGCTGCTGACAGAGGACTGTGGCCACACTGGCCCATCCCTCCCTCCATGCCTCAGTCAGTTCAGTTGCTGTTAACGGAGCTGTTTTCAGAGGAGGTGAGGAGGAACTCGTCTGCTCGCTTGTGGGTCTCCAGCACACGCATTGTGGACACGTCATGAGGCAGCTCCGACTTTCGCCGCAGCAACGGCTTGTCTCGGGGCTTCTTCTTCAGCTGCAGGCCACACACACACACACACACACACAACACACACACAACACACATGCACACACACACACACACACACACACGCACACACACAACACACACACACGCACACACACACACACATGCACACACACACACACATGCACACACACACACACATGCACACACACACACACACACACACACACCACACACACACCACACACCCCACACACACACACACACACACACACACATCACACACACAGAGTCAACACAAGGGATGGAATTTCCTACATTTGTTGTTCAGGATTTTCAGTGTGTGATGATAGTTCAAACAGCATGTCATTTACCACCACATTTAAATTATAATCAGTGTTGCTTAATTTTGACAGAATACCACGAATTCTGATCATTTAGAATAGCACTCTACATGACCAATGTTGTGAAAAATATTGTTTACATCATGCAATTACCTTCCTCACTTAAACATTAATGAATCATGTGAAAAAATAACACACATAGAAAATATATACACAAATTAATCCATGACCCTTTAAAAAAAAAAAAAAGTAAAGTAATAAACAGTTTAAATCGCAAACAGTAATATTGATTACTCTAAATGGCTGAGAAAAAAAAACCATCAAAGGAATTAAAAAAGCATGTTACATATCTAGCAATCATTTAAAATTCTTGCAAATTAATTCAACATGTCCATTTTTTTTTGTTCTAAAATTCTTAGGAACTTTTATTCTTATGCAAAATTTCAGATAACACAGAGTATCTAACACAGAGAAAAGCTGACAAACACTTTAGCACTGAAGATCTGAATGAAATCCTGCAACAGACAGAGCTAGACAGACAGACAGACAGCAGACGACAGACAAGACAAGACAAGACAAGACAGACAAGACAAGACAAGACAAGACAAGACAGACAGACAGACAGACAGACAGACAGACAGACAGACAGTGTTCCTGTCATCACTCAGGCTGTCTCATGTGGCCCACTAAGCCAAAAGCTCTGTCAATTACTGATGTCAGCTAAGTGCCAAGGCCTTCCTCATAATGTTGTTATGCTTTGACTCATTGAATCCATATCATGTTGACATTGTCCTCATCCACTACAAGCTCCTGGCATAACAACCTCTACACTCCACTACGTGGAGAACAAAAATCCTCTCAAGTTGGAGCATGGCTGCCTATATAGCGAGGTATTTGAAAACAGCCATACATGCACACTTCTCACATACTTAGTCTCACAGTGATTCCCAGGTGGGACGAGTGACACAGAGTGCATATACTGACTGGGTGACCCCAGGGTGTTACGCTGGGGAATGCCCAATGCTATCACTGTCATAAATGACTTATTTCTCATGTGACTTCCATGCATGCACTGTCGGGTATATCCTACACATCTTACATACATCTGTGACTAATATGGTTAACAATGTCTCTCCTATAGTGTCAAACAACAAACAACTGTGGATACCAATGTTTGATTACAGCCTCATGGCAGTGTTTTGTATGCTTGTTCAGTTTTGGGTTGGTTTTGTGTTTTCTAAAGTTACCTTTATCTGTCACATATAAGCAATAGCATATCAACAATACATGAACTTTATGAATAACAACAAAACTTCACTCCCACAATACAAATATCTCCTCGATCAACTCTTATCTTATACTAAACAAAAAACCACTGTTATAATAAAACCTCATTACACTCGTTCCCAAGTTGTTTTCTTATCTTAACTTCTCCCAGACCAAACCAAAGTGATGGTCACCATCCTGGGAAGAGGAGGGGGGGGGGGAGATGAACATTCAGTAGCGTCAATAAATTATACAAAAAAATGTGACACCAAAGACCAATTAATGCTGTAAGGCAAATGTCTGGTAAGTGGGCCCATATGTTTCATTCTAGCAGTTGGTTACACAAGCCCCCATGCTCTGTAGTTTTTGCTGTAAAACTCTGATGGCTTTTGGTGTAAGGAATGTGTTCAGTAAGCACCCTCACCATTACCCTGCTGCCCCCTTCAAGCAACAAAATCATTTACTTTTATTTATCATGTTTCCAATGTCAACATTCTGCATACAATAATACTGACTGCATTATTTTGCTTTATTTAATGATACAATACAGTACATTGCTTGGCCCAAATCAAAAGCTTTGTCAAATTAAATTATAATTTTTAAATGTTTTTTAACAATGTCAGTTACTGATGTAAGAAAAGCACCCAGGCCTCCATTCAAAAGTTGTATTGCTTTGAAATGGTTCTGTTCCCCTGTGGGGTTAACTAACATAACACCACCCCCACCTTCTGGAAATTCTGTGTGAGCAATTCCCCTTTTCTATCCCTTTCTTTGTTTCTGCCTTATTCCCTTTCTTCCTGCCACCTCCCTCTGTCTGTTTTCTGCCTTCTTGGTCCATTCTCCTGCTCTTTTCTATAAAGTCTAAAAAAAAAAAAGAATTCTCTCCCACACCAAAGTTGGATGCGCTGAGCTTGTGCTTAAATTCACCTTGTTTTCCCTCATGTGACAGACACATAGTTGATATCTGAGCGTTCAATAAACAGAGTAAGAAAACAGTATGTTTAAGATTGTCTTCAGCCATGACATGCTTTTAGCATAACAACCTCTACTCTTCTTACAAGTAGAAAAAATCCTCAGAAGTCAGTGTATGGCTGCCTAAACCGTGCAGTACTTAAGGATAGGAACACATGCTAACTTCTCATCCAGTGTGTACGTTCAGTCTCACAGCGATTCTCGAGTGTGATCAGACAGACAGAGTGCATGTTCTGGGTGATTCCAGGGTGTTAAGCTGAGGAACGCCCAACAACAACGCTACAAGACAACAAGGAATGATGATCCCAGGCACACACACACAGAGTTATCTCACTTCAATGAATATACCCAACACACTGTTAGAGTGTTAGTGTGGAAACCAAACAGAAAACCTGTTACCAAATTACGCACAAATTCATGCGCTAGTTTTCATCTTGTTCCCAAGCAATAACAACCCCATCCCCTCCCTCCCCACCAAACGAGAGAGAGAGAGGGAGGGTGACAGAGTGTGTGTGTGTGTGTGTGTGTGTGTGTGTGTGTGTGAGTGTGGTGTGTGTGTATGTGAGTGTGTGTGTGTGTGTGTGTGTGTGTGTGTGTGTGTGTGTGTGTGTGTGTGTGTGTGTGTGTGTGTGCGAGTGTGCGCACGTGTATGAGTGTGTACAAGTGTGCACATGCAACTTTAAACGTTCTCTAAAACACAACACTCAAAAGCTAGAGACAATAAGCTAGGCAGAACCAAAAGGCACTGATACACTACTTTTTAAAGCCTCTTTGTCTTAAACACCTCACACATGACCTTTCAGAATTCTACTCTCCTCCGTTACTTACTATAACACACAAACTGTCAGCTGTTAACTCTCTTTTCTTTTGTGGAAAGGCAGATGCTTTTTTTTTTTTTTTTGGGGGGGGGGGGGTTGCTATTGTTTTAAAAATTGACCCAAATAGTTCATCTTTTGCTTTAGCTTATGAGTTTCTAGGTGAAATCTTAATGGTCACTCACACAAAAAACTCATTTGTTTTTATATCTATTTACTGTGTTTCTATATTTCTTTACTTCAATTTTGTTTCACTGCACAAACAACTTAGCCACTGAATATTAAGCTTTCAGACCCAATGCATTAACCTTTTTATAAATGCAGACGTTTATTTAAGCTTTCAAGACCCAATGCCTTAACACTTATTTTTATAAAAATGCAGACTGGTTTATTTAAGCTTTCAATACCCAATGCCGTAACACTTGTTTTTAAAAAAAATGCAGACTGGTTTTCAAGATCGTAAGACTTTTTACAAGCTAACATATAAATTCTTCATTCAATGGCCTCAATACCTTTCTTTTCCAAAATTTTTGGCAAAAGCATTGTACTAAAAATCATGGCAATACTGAAATAGATCATGTACTCATTAAAATCTCTCAATTTATACAGGGAAAGAGGATGACGAAGTAGATCAGCTAAACTGATAAAGAGGCGAAAGGAACTGGTCACCAACTGCCATCCCTGTGGACCAACTTTTTCTTTCACTTCTGCTTATTCCATCACATTCACTTATGCCCTTTATTCTTCCTTCTTAAAAACCGTCAATAACATGCGGGAAATGTGTACTTGTATCACAAAGTGACTTATCTGTCATTTACAGCAATTTTTTAAATACATTTTTTAAAGTAGTATTTCCTTCTTTTTTTTTAATAGACTAAGAAGTAACGTCCTCCCCTGCACACATTCTGGTGACAAGTCATAGCACACTACACAGGTGCTGGGTTGTGCTACTGCTTTCACACAATCTGCTCACAGCACACCACAAGTGTTCGAACCAGCAACCACTCTCTTTCTACATACATCTTGGATGAAGTAACAAGCCTGGATAGACAAGGAAACAACCAGCTACATACACTGTTGCATCACATCTATGGGCGTGCAAAGCACAGGAATATTTAGGGGCTATACACAGTTCTACCCACAGATCTGTAGTTTGTTTTACATACACCAAACTTGTGCTTATGAGAAAAGACCACCAAAAAAAAAATCAAAAAAAAATCACAGTGAATTAGAAATAAAATGCTATAAGCATACGGCCCACATGTCATACATATCTAATACAAGTAACATGCTCCAACTAAAAAAACCAACGATAAATCTATCAGCCTACAATTTCAAAGAGCAAAGGAAAATTCCACTGTAATACAATCCCAATACAAAAACAAACTCTACTTCTGAGAGATGAGACAGGTCCAAACAGACCGACAGACGTACAAACAAGCACACAATCAATGAAACCAACAACAACAACAAAAAGGACCTAGTATCCAACTTCAAGCAAAGTCAAACAGAAAAAAAAAAAAAAAAAAATCAGCAATGTCAAACACAAGAGACAAACTGATTAAACCTGCAAAAGAAAACCAAAGTAAATGAATTAACGGCAAGCAGAAAGGCAGACTCAAAACTAGTGAGGCAAAGAGGTGAACGGCACAGCAGCAAAGGCTAGAAAGAAGAGAGGACAGAGGAGATGAAAGAGAAGAGAGAGAAGAGAGAGAGCAGAAGGAAGAGAAGGACACACTAGTGAGATCAGTTGAGACTAGTCACCTCCTGGCCTGTCTGCGCTATCGTATGCACCGCTGTCAGGACAAAAGGCCACAACCCTGGGTCACAAATCAACCTCTACTGACACACCCACACCACGTACAGACACAAACATGCAAACACAAACACACAGAGAGTGCGGAGACACACATACACATGTGTGCGCAAGCACACAGACTCACACGCATGCACACACACAGAGACACAAAGAGACATACACACACACTCACACACACACATAAATACACAGACTCACAATCAGCACACACACAAATCACACACATACACAACACTATCACACAAGCATGCACACACACACACACACACACACACACACACACACACACACACACACACACACACACACACAAATACACAGACTCACAATCACGCACACACACTATCACACATATACACAACACTATCACACAAGCATGCACACACACACACACACAAACTCACAACACACACACACACACACACACACACACACACAACACACACACACACACACACACACACACACACACACACACCAATTTGTGAGGAGACTTTAAATGAAATCAACACAGAGGGAGTGAACTCCAGGGAAAATGCTGGACAATTAAAAAAGAAACAAAAAAGAAAAAAGATTGGCCATTCAGCCAATGTTAGAGAAAAATGTCAGCAGAGATCCAGGCATTGGCGCATGACTGCATAAACACAGCCTGCATTTTCATCACAGCACTTGGCAGCACCCCGGCCACTTCTCCTGACCAAGGGACCAGTGTAGAATGCAGGACAAAAATTCAGGACAACTTCTTGTTCTTGAGTGGCGGTAGATATAATTCCTTTAAAAATATTTTTTGATAGGGTCTTGTCTTGGTTTTTGAAAAGCCTGTGCTATTAGCTTGGGATTTTGAAAGTCTCACATACACAGTGTTTTTCTCTCATTACCTGAAGTATGACTTTTCAGAAGAATGCAACCCCACAACTCACACAGCAGCAAACCCTGCCCCCATACCTGACACTGGAAAGAACCAAGGCAACACGCCACAAGACTTCAGAAAAAAGCTTCACTGTATGACAAGACTTCTCCCTTCACTGACTCCTTGAGGAGTTGTTGAAGCACAGCACTGAACTTCTCAAGCTAAGGCACGGCGGAACATCGAACACAACGGAGTCCATCCCTTTGCAGGTGGCAGGGTGCATGCTGGGTATGTTCATGTCATCCCTCCCACAGGGGACAGCTGGCCTGCTTGATACACACAGTGGAGGAGGTTTTGCCCTACCTGCCAGATGTTCTGCAAGCATGCCTTGGTTGGTCTATCAAACCTTAGTGTCCAGTTTCAGGCACAGGACTTCTGGGCAGAGGAGTCAGTATCCATGTGAACTGAAAGGGAGGGGGGGGGGGAGGAGAGGTTCTTGACCAGACACTTCAGTAGAGACTGGAGCCTGCTGCCCCCTCAGTTGTGGTCAGATCAGGAGTAGGACGCTCTGACCACACGGCCATTGTGACCACCTTGTCACTGTGTGAAACGAGTTATTACACAATTCTGGATGCTGATTTCAAGCTGTCAAAAGCTCTCGCAGAATCAAAGCCAAAGCTCAAGAATGTTAGTGTTAGTTTACAGTTTGTAAAACAGACAGGCAGCATTTGTGGTTAAAAAACCCAACAAACTAGGTAAGTGATTAACAAGACAGAAACTGCCTAAAAAAAAAAAAAAGCACAGACAAGAAATTTGCACACACACATGCATCCATGCACGTGCGTGTGTAAAGACAGGAACCCACACAGAGTGAAGGTGCGCGCGCGCACGCACCACACACACAAACACACACATTCTCACTCACACACACACAACACACTTACTCACACAACACACACATGTACACAAGACATAACTGGAACCATGCACATCACACAACACTCTTACACCATATGCAGCATGTTTTCACAAAGTTTTGTTTCATTTGTAATATTACAAGTGGGTAACAGACAAGAAAAAAAAGAAACAAAAAATCCACTCTCTTTTTCACTGGTCATCCTTTCAGCTTAGAATGACCATCTCCACAACCTTGACCACAGTGATAAAAAATGTCAGGGGTCACTGTTTTCCTTAGAGAAAAGTGGCTTTTTCCCACACAACTTTGCCATAATTATTTATATATACAGATACATGAAACATTTTTGCAGTTATAAATGCCTAAGGCTTTTGTCTTCATGAGATACGGTGCTCTAAATATTCTTTATATCCATCATACATATATAATGAGAGTACTTTTATAATCCGTTTCATAACACACCAAAATCCTCATTTCACAAAGAATCCCCACTCCACACTGAATCCCCGATCCCTTCTAGAAACAAGAGTGGTTAGGGTCCCTGAACCAGCTGATACACACCACGACCAGACCAGGACAGGACATAACATAAGGACAATCTCGGAGGCAGGACCAGCGAGGGACAAACAGCAGCGCAGATTGAGGAGCAGAAATGCCAGCACAGGACAGCTGGACAGGGGAGGAGGGAAAGGCTGACTGCATGCTACATGGGTGAAACCACTAAAATCACACCAATGATTAGACAGATATGCTATCAAATCTAACCATGATTATAGTTCAATTAACAGTGCGGACAAAATGTCTACTTTTTCCAAGCACCTCACCCTATAGGCAGACACACTCCGACTTCAGAAGAAATTCTTTTCTGAAAATGTTGGCCAGAATTTTCTGTCTCTTTAATGACTATGGGGGCAGAGATTGTTTAGCGGTTAGAAACTTAACGGTCTGACAGTGTAACTGATGGCGCAGGCTTGAATCTCTGCGACAGTGTCTGTTCAAGAATTCCTCCCCCCACCCACCCCTGGAAAAACTTGTGACTGAATCTATTCCTGTGCAAGTTCTTCAGATCAGACTGTTAACTGAGGTTTGGAGTGGTGATGCACGCAGAGCATCTTGCTCACAAATGAAGAGGCATCCACCCATCTTTCCCCGACAGGGAGGCCAGTCATGGTCAGCAACAGAGTTTATCATGATACCCAGCATGCAGCCTGCAGAAGGTCCTGACACACTGCCTGAAAACTTCACTGCAGTGCCCCTTCAACTCCTCAAGAAGTTAAGGAAAGTCAAGTCAAGCGCTGGAGACCACTACTAAACCTTCACTTTTGCTCTAAGAGCATCAACTACAATTGGTCTCACTTACATCATACTTACTGCTTAGACAAGGCCGAGTTGTTTATAGTTCTAGTTTACCACTACATGGAATAAGGCAAATTATCGTGTGCAGCCATCTGGTCTAGTCATTGAACAAGGGATCTTGCATCTTAATGATCTGAATCCGAATACACCTACCACTCTGAAGGCACAACTGATTCAATGGGATATTGATGAAAAGGGTTAGAAAACTATGTACTAACCTCCCTATAAATATTCTCCTCTCCACCCCCCACCCCCCTCCCTTTTAATCAAGTTTAGATTTTTCACTTCCAGTATTTACTTCTTTGATCACACAAAGCAGCATAAATGGAGAAATCTGCTACACAACTTTTCAGCGTACTGCCTCAAATAATTCCCACAGTTAAACAGAAAAGAGAGAGGATCATTGACAAAGGGATGTAAGCCAGATGTTAGGGGCAGGCAACCCACTGTAAAGTATAAAAAGAAAAAAGAAAGCCAAGCTGTTTCACCCATGTAGACAGGACAATACAAAAGCGGGAGGAGGGAGGAGGAGGCAGTACAAGGGGGAACAAGCGCTGTCGGCACTTACATCCTTCGCTTCCGCTTCCAGTTTCTCCAGCGTGGAGATTACGTCCCCTTCTTCATCATTGGGGGCTCCCCCACTGGCGGGCATGGCCGGGGTTTCAATACTGTCAGTTACCCGTGTCGACACTACATTCTTACACTGAAAAACCAAACCACCCCCACGTTTCACTCCTCTGTCACTGCAAGTTCCGTGTCTGTCCAAGTAACTAAGACTTCTTCCGGTTTTTGATTTTGATCCCCCCGACCCCCCCCCCGATTTAAGTAAAGAAAGAAAAACCTCTGATTCTTGAGGTTTTTTTGTGTTTTTTTTTTTTTACTTTGCTTATTTTATTATGAGTTTTATTAAGTGTCTTCTCCCTCTCCTTTTTTGTTGTTGTTTATTCTGCCAGAGACAGCAAACCAAAAATTAATTCTCCAGCATTGAACAAAGTTATTACCCTTCACTTGTTCCCAAATTCCAGCGTGGGATTAGTTTACTTTTTGGTGCTCCATGGCCCATGGCTGGTGGTTTTACTGTTTCTGCGTGTGACCCTCTTTCTGAGCCAAGTTTACTCCTTGTTGCAGTCCTGGCTGTGATGACCCCGTTTTTTTGTTTTGTGCTGTGCCCTGGATTGTAGCAGTAACTGATTTTCTTCCTTGCTTGTTGGCGTTTTCTGTTTTGCACTATATTGTGCTGGCTTGTTCAGTTTCTGTTTTGCACTTATTGCCCTGCTGGTCATTTTCTGTTTTGTGCTGTGCCTGGTGTGGCAGTTTCTGTTTGTGCTGTGCCCTGGCTGGTGGCAGTTTTCTGTTTGTCTGTGCCCTGGCTGTAGCAGTTTTTCCATGGAAGTTCTGGCTTGGTGAAGTCACTCTTTGGATGAAGTTGCTGGATTACATTCATGTGAAAGCAGGTCTATGTTAGCCTACTATGAGAGTTTCAGAAAATAGACTGTCTTTAAAGTCTGGTAATGCTTTTAAAGGACAAAGTGCTTTAAAATGTTCAAAGTGAATGTTAAACGATCAAGAATGTTTTTAAGTATCATTTTGTTGCTGTTTCTTTTCAAGTTAGGAATCAGAGTTTATCAGACACACTTGATTCCACAACTTCAGTATTTGTTTCTCCTCATGTTCAATACAAACAACTTCTGGCTCTTCTCCTCTCTCGCTGAAGCCTTTCTGTTTGCAGGAAAGGAGTCCCACTGATGGGAACAGAACGTTTCTTGATGGCTGTCCTTTTCCATGACCAGACAGCCCCTGACCAAGGCCCCCCTCACTACAGGACTCGGGATCAATGATTAGCTGGGGGAACCACTGACAGAGAAAACAACAGACACACATACACACAATACGATCAGATGACAAAAACACACATAACACTCTGTTCATCTTCAAAACCTTGTTGATAACAAAATTACCCCCCCCCCCCCTTTTTTTTTAAAACTCCTCTAGCACTATCACAATCCTCCCTTTCTTGAAAAAAAAAATCATGAGCTCAGTGGCTCATCACAGCATTGTTTAGCGTTCATACACATGTGATGAGTACGGTAACGACAATCATCTGGAAATGCTAAATATATATATATATAGAGAGAGAGAGACATGTGGTATGGGAGTGAGTGCAGAATGGGCACACTTGAAGGTGAGGTACTGACTGACTGACTGTCATCATGCAGCTAGACAGGAGTGAGGACACAGGTGCGCAGTTTCATGTCACACACAGTCTAGTCTGGATGCTTTGGGCCCTGCACTTTCACACCTGATAGTATGCAGTCACTGTCAACTTTTCACATTTCTGACAAAAACAAATTCCATGATCTACAGGGACAAAAAATCTATCTATCTAGTACACGCTTCACAAAAAATTAAGGACCAGTTATATGGAAAAAAAACACAACTCAACATATCACTTGAAAAAACATGTAATTCAATAATCCTGAAATGAAATTTACCATGTATTGTGTCTACAAAAGATGCTGAGAGATTAGCAGTAACAGTTACAACTGGTGAGTCAGCCACACATATGTGTACAATGAATTGGGGTAAGTGGCGTTTTTATATTGTTTTCTGTTTAGGGGGGGGGGGGGGGTCTGTTTGGGGAGGCGAGGGCAGGGGGAGGGGGGGTTCCTGTGTAATGATGTGTGTGGTTTTTATTGTTTTTTGTACCAGTCCTGATTGTGAACTATGTTGTAGTGTGCACCCCTTACAATCCAGGATGAAATGTCGGGTCCTCTACCCAGGGAGAGCATACCACCTCAAGAGCAAAATCACATTTTTCTTCTTTTCTTTCCTTGTTAGGCGATGTATTTTCTTTCTCTCTGTTTTCCTTCGACCACGAGTTCAAAACCCTGGCCTCAAGGGCGGCCATCTTGCCCCCAGCAAAGTCAGCTGGTAGAAAAGTCACCTTCCAGAAAGCAAAACAGATTGTGCAGACAACTGCATGGCAGAGAGAGGAAATGCAAGTAACTCTTGCTTTTGGTGTCTCTGAACACAAACTCCTCTTTTCTGTATTCTTCTTAATCACAAAGTTGCTTGCTCTTTTTCTTTCCTCTTCTCAATGACCTGGCAACTCCAGAACCCAACATCAATGTAAATGATCGACTGGGTCATGGATTACGTCCTCTAGTTACCATCCCACATCTGTTGGAGAGTAAAGTTGGGACCAGGGCATGGTGAAAAGCCACAGCATACCCCTCAGATCTTCCCCCCAACACAAAGCAATAGGTTCTAGGTGAAACTCCAGCTGTTCCCAGCATGAATACAAGGAGAGTTACAGTTGATGCACAGACTGCAGACTTTGCTTTCATTATACCTCAGGCACAATATCAAACAAAGTGAAATTTTTAAAAAAGTGTTCAAAAAAGGGGGAAAAGATGTTTGCAACTGGTCCTTAAATTTTTGTGAACCTTGTGTAAGTTAGTCCTGCAATACACTAAACAAGACAAAAAACACACCCACAATTTCTCTCCTCTTCTTGATTCTTTTTTTTCTTTGCTCTGATCACTGCAACAGTACATGACAAAATCGCTAGCAGCACACAAGCATGCACACTCCATTCCAATCAAAAATGCTTCGTAAATCTGGCCTGTTTTTGTTAGTGACAAATAACTGGTGGCAGTGTGCGTAGCCTCCTGCATGAACTCAGCTAGCCACACGTGGGAAGGAAGGGAGGAAGGAAGGAGAGAGGAGAGAGGAGTGATGGTCCATCAGTGTCTCACCTGAGGATTGTCTTTGGCCAGGGTGTTGATTTTGTTCCATGCTTCGTCACGCTGCTTGATCTTCTCCTTCTCCCTGGCAACAAAAACATGGCATTTGTTAAACACTGTGTGGAGGAAGCTGGCTGCACCATCGTCAGTGGTGCCACAACAGTCAACTACACTACAGGACAGGTGAAGGTATGCTTCCCATGCTGTTTCAGCTTGTTTATGTTATGGCAAGCACACATCTATTTAAATACACATTTTCTTGGTTTCTATTTTTTTTAAACAAAAGAAAAGAATGGGATTGATGGATGCTGTGAATCGTTTTCCAACTGAATTAAACCTTTGGATTGATATTGCAAATTCTGATTCACAAAGACTTTCGCATGTGAATTAGGACAGTAAATGTAAATTATATACATACTCACACATGCTTAACCCCTTACACACATATATACAACTATATAAACACAGACATACATGCACACGCATATAGATGCCTCAGAGCAAGAGCAGTTTATCTGAAAAAAATACCAATTTTCAATATTTTGATATTTGGTAGAATTTACTGTAAACTTTCAGATGACAAAATGATAAAATAATTTTTTTTATTAATTTTAAAGATATTTGAAGAAAACCGTTCTTGCACAAAATTACCTGAGTGAATTTCTCATGGTAAAAGGGATGACTGCACGGCACTCCGCTTTTGCTCTAAAGGCTGTAGTGCCAATTAACCTGGTAATTTGTGTAAGGAAGGACTTCCAGCTGTGCAAAACCTTCTTGCATGGGAAGGGATACACTAGGACCACTGGGCAAAGTTTACGCAACACTGGTGGGCCTGGATGCGGTGTGGTTCTTGCCTGGGAACACTGATGGCTGGAGAGTGATCTTATCTGGGAAAAAGGGTCAAGCTAATTGCCATGCCATGCTTGCATGGGAGGAAGTGCCAGTTCTGCTGTAATTTCTCTGCAGACATGGGTGGTCTGGCTTCACTGCCAGTGTTTTTGCTATCATGGCGTTTCTTCTACATGTATTACAACACAAACATACTATGGTAAAGATAGCATCAATGCCCGTCCTCTCTCCGAAAACCAAACGCTTCCATTCAATCCTCGATTTGTTCTGACCTTTCAAACTTTTCAAGTGAGCATATCTCGAAACTTTTGAAAATGGCAACTCTGCCGGTAGATCTTTCTTGCTCTGAGGCATCGATATACACTCATGCAAACACACATAAACATGTGTGCTCACTCACTCACACTCACATGACAAGATAAACAGGACATGCGCGCGCGCGTACACACACACACACACACACAGAAAACAAACACACACACACACACACACAAGACAAACAACCACACACACACACACACACACACACACACACACACACACACACGGGCCAGACAAGACAAACACAGACACAAACAGAGAGGTTCACAGAAGGAGAGGGCCCCCCCTCCCCCTCCTGTCACTGCACTGACTTCTGCCTCTCAGCCTTGTACTGCTGGGTGCAGTCGTCAAACAGTTTCTGGTTCATCTCCATGAACAGCTTCAGCGCGTTGTAGATCAGCCCGTGGATCGTTCTGCACAACCAACACCACCACCCCCTTCAGTCCCCGTGTTGATTCATTCTTTCAAACCTTCATCACTACCATGTCCAACACTACCACTGACTAAGATAACCTGGCTTACCTTACACACCCTCAAGCAATTCCACTTGCACCAACAGCAATATTTCAAATGCATCTATGTCAATGTTAACTTTTATTGTTGTTGCTCATCAGTCTATGTGTATTTGTTGGCATTGATATGCTTGTGCTGTATTTGTATTGTTACTTTGATGTTTTAAAAAAGAAATGACAAGAAAAAAACGGCCAGTCCTCTGAAAAATATTGTTGATCACCGGTGTAAAAATGAATGATCAGTGTCATGACAATTAAACTTACTTTATTTTTTATGTATAAAATAGAATAATGCAAACAGTTTACATAGTATAAAATAAAACAATGTAAATAAGTTTTATGGGAAAAAGATCAATACAAAGCAAAAAAAACTTGGTGTAAGGCACAAAATGGTCCTGTAAAAAGTGGAGGTTTTCTGTGCTTTTTTTTTTTTTTAAAGAATGATATGTTGTGTGTGTGTGTGTGTGTGTGTGGTGTGTTGTGTGTGTGTGTGTGTGTGTGTGTGTGTGTGTGTGAGTGTGTGAGTGTGTGCGTATGTGTGTAATTTTTTGTTGTTGTATTGTTTAAAATGATACATACCAGAACACGCATATATATATTGCTAAAATATTAGGTGTGACTTACCAAGTGTATTTACAGCCTGTATGAATTTATTCAAAAAGAGAATAAATATACCCCCAAAAAATCAGACACACCCAACAATACAAACACATGCATGCACATACACACAAGCAAGCATGCCCATACTTGCACACACTCACTCAGTCTCATGCCCATACCCACATGCATGCACGCAGTCACTCAAGCACATACACAAATATGTTAAACCCTCTCCCCCACCCTTCTCTTATATTTAGATATATATATGGAATTAACATCCTATTATCATTTAATTTAACAAATATTGTTGCTGATTCATTACATGCATCACAAAAGACAATTTCTGAAATACTCCATAAACATCAGATTGAACAGACAGGAAACTTGAATCATGCTAAACATAACATTAAAGAACAGACTTAATGCTTCCTTGGTAGATGTTACTGACTATAACAGACAGGAAACTTGAATCATGCTAAACATAACATTAAAGAACAGACTTCATACTGCCTTGGTAGATGTTACTGACTATATTAGGCCTTTTGATTAGGGTTTTTTTTCCAGAGCAAGTTCACTTCATCTTATACCTATTCTATTCTACTAATCAAACTGATACACTTGCAGTGCACATGCTAAATTTCTGTACTTTTTCAAACTCATACCTCCTCTTATTAATTTGAATATAAAATTCAGAAAAAATGTGTCTGTTTATAAGTGTGAGTATGTGTAAGTGCATGCACTTGATGCAAGTGAATGTACATGCAATGTTTTCAATGTATGTATATCAAAGTTGTCCTCAGTTGTTTTTTCTTTGCTTGTGTTGGGCAACACTTTAATTAACAACTTGGCCTTTTGTACTCATTAAATCTGGCACCATAATAAATCTTTATCATTATCATCATTTATCAACCAGTTAGAAAAGATATGCAGTCATACATGCAGACAGGCTTTGAAAAAAATACAGGCTTCGAGAAAAATAATATTTTCCATCCAATTAATTCTTGAGAAAAATAATGTTTTCCATCCAATTAATTCTCTATGAAATACTGCAACACATCTTCTTTCTTTATCAAGGCAGCACAAACAAAATTCATTGCCAGCCATGCTTTAAGTAAACAAAAAAACCAACCAAACAAAACAAAACAAAATGAGGACGACGAAGACGAACTGTGTATCTATTCTACTACTGGACGACATAACTGGGGGAAGAAAAAGCACACTGCTAACATCATTGGCAAACAACTATGGTGACATATAAATATTTCATTCTAATAAGCATCAAACTCACATCTATGGGCCCAGCACATATATATATATGTACAATAGTCATCACAAATATGATTTTAAAACAAACATGAAAAATGTCACCAAAATGTAAAAAAAAAAAAATACAAAGAGCGTTAACTCAAAACATGCAGCCAAACTTAAATGAAAAAAAGTAGAATTCTCTGCTGCTGTCATACATGCATGCACACACACACACACACGCACACGCACACCACACACACACACCACACACACACACCCACCCACTTCCACCATCACCACACAACCCACCCACACCCAAAACAAACACACACATCACACCACACATACACACCATACAAATCCCTAAAACTGCCAAACAAAACATACTTTCCTATCTTTTTCCTTTAATAGAAGGAAAGCAAAAAAAGAGCACAGAGAGAGAGAGAGAGAGAGAGAGAGAGAGAGAGAGAGAGAGAGAGAGAGAGAGAGAGAGAGACAGAGACAGAGAAAGACAGAGACAGAGAAAGAGAGACAGAGAGAGAGACAGAGAGAGAGACAGAGACAGAGACACAGAGAGAGGGAGGAGGCGAGAGGATAGATCTTACTTGTTCCAATGCTCTTTGCTTCTATAGAGGGCGGGGAACATGACGGGCATAACGCTGGACACATTGTCACTGATCAGACTCAAGATGTATTCGTTATTCCAAAAATACAGCCCTCGCTCGGCCACCTGCAGGCGCCAAGTCCAACAGAACAGAAAAAAGGCAGGACACCGTCACTTCACGTCACTGACAACACGCCATCAGCACTGCCGCCTCTACTGTCGCTACTTCTATCAACACATCTATGCAAACAGGGGGGGGGGGAAATTGTCAAGTCATCATTTGACAGCAAACATTCAGGGTTCAGCATCATCAGGAAAAAAAAGAGAACACTTTCTGATTTATCATTATTACTAACAGAAACTGAAATGACCAATAAAAGTGCTTGAAACAACCATTTAGTGTACCTGAAATGACCAATAAAAAGTACCTTCTTTTCTGTTGAATACAGTGAATTTCCTCTTTTTTTCTAAGCAGTCTCAGCAAAGAAAATAAAGTCTTTTTCTTACAAATTTTCAACATTTAGACACCTCAGCACTCTGTTTTTAACCTCGTTCGTTTCCATTCTTCTCGCATGAAATGTTCATGTGTGTTGTCAGACTTTAAAGTTTATCCAAATTTGGCGTGTCACTGACTGGAAAAATTTTGACATTCCATTGCATTCCATTCCAGAAACAAGCTAAATTTTCACTAACAGCAGCTGAAGTTTCATGTCAAACAAATTCACCACACTGTTCGCATATATTTCTCTATCCTCTTCTTCTCTCTTGATTTTGAAAATTGCTATCACCTGTGTCAAACAAAACATGAGAGAAATACTGAAAGAATACAAGACTGCATCTGCAGTGTGAAGACTACGCTATGGAGGGAACTGTTTTTAAAGCAACAAAGTAGGATTTTTTCTTTTTTCATCTGACATTTTAACCATTTCAAACCACCCTGAAGCTTGTGACAAATGATGAACTTGAAATACTTCACTTATTTCAAAAATATCTTAAACAAAAAACAAAAAAACAAAAAACAAAAATCAAACTACAACACATTGGTAAGTGGGTTGGAAAGACGAGGAGGAGGGGACATCACTGATCAACACAAGGGGAACAACACCATTATATAACAAGTAAACAAACAAAACAAAGTAAACACCTGGGAAGGAACAGAGACAGGGAAAATAGAAGACAAGTTTTCTGAGAATGGAAGGAGTACCAGAAAGACAGGAATAATGTTCAATACAAAACTTCAATTTTATGAAGTCTGGAAAGCAGCATGCAACACAGCATATGGGTCGCAACACCATATATGGTTCCCCCCCCAAAAAAAAAAAAATCAAGGTCAGCTGATGTCTTTGAATCTTGAAAATTGTAGACTTCACAGTTCTAAACAAAGTCTCATTTTCCACACCCTCCACACAATGTTTGCATAGACTACAAATAAAAAAGTAGCCAACAACAGCAACAAAAACCCGAACAACTGAAGTATTTACCATCTACCTGTCAATTTTGTTTTGTTTGTTCTTTTTTCTGTGTGGTGTGTGTGTGTGTGTGTGTGTGTGTGTGTGTGTGTGTGTGTGTGTGTGTGTGTGTGTGTGTGTTTATTCTGCTTTCCCAAAGCACAGTGAGTTCAGTCACAATCACTTGTTTCCAGGACTGTGTCATAGTATATCTGGACTCTCGCCAACTCTTACTGATGATTTCTAGAGGGGCTGTTCTATTCAGGAAGCTCTGCTGTGTATTCTTAGTGAGCTGAAGAAAAACTGACTGCACAATATAAGTTGGAAAGATCCTGAGATTTAGTCAACTAAGTAAGAAATGAATATTAAAAAAACCCAAAATCTTCTTGCATCAGAGAACTGGCACTCTTACATCCTTTGATATGGTTTACATACAACCTCACTTTTTTTTAAAATGTTCACTATGAAATTCACAACAATAAAATATGACTGATACAGTAAAATATTATAAAATAATCAATCTTAAAATATATAAAAAACTTTTTAAAAGAAAAAAAAAGTGGGATCCAGAACCGGTTACATTTTTTTTTAAATTAAAGAATAAATTAATACATTTTATCCTTCAGTATAGTAAACACTGCATAAAATTGATCTCTTTTTGTTCACATTGTTACACTTCCACAAAATCACAGCAGGTGATACTACCTGAAAATAATGGGTGAATGGTGATAATTACATAAACTATACCTCTTCATCAACACAAATTGAAGAAAAAACAACACAAATCTTGGTGAAGACTAAAACTCCACTGCACAACTCTCATCACTTTTTGAATACAAAACATGCGAAGAGAACACACACAAAATTGAAGAACATCTGCTGCAAACACCAGACCTTTCACTTTCCCTCTTTTCCTCGTGGTCTCTGCTCCTGCTACATACCTTGAGCCACAACTGGAATTGAACTCAATCTCAAGATGTTCACAAAACAAGCAGCAGCACAACTGTGAAACACCAATGCACAATCAGCTCAACAACCAACTCTTCACGAGCGAAAAAGAAAGACAAAAAGGAATATCACCACAAACATCCACCAAGAAAACATATTGAAAACAAAAAGAAAACCACCATCAAACAACTGCACAGCAACTGCAGAACACCACCACAACAGCATGCTGCAAGCAGAAAGTAAATGAACAAACAAAAAAACAAAAACCACACAAAACCTCCAACAACAAACAAGAAAAGGGGGGCAAAAGGCAAGTGCGCAGACACAAGAGGGAAAGTGGAGATTTGAACCCAAGCCTTTACTTGTTCCAGTGCTGTTTGGTTTTATAGAGAGCGGGGAACATGATGGGCAGCACAGTGGCCACATTGTCACTGATCAGACTGAGAATGTACTCATTATTCCAGTAGTACAGCGCCCGCTCTGCTACCTGCACACCCCACACACACACACACCACCAGCACCCACCACCATTATCCACCCAGTCCACAGAGTCCTCGTCAGGATTGTTGGAAAGAAAAGCAAAATAAGAACAAGGAAAAAAATCTGAATTCATTTAATCATCAAATACTGTACGCTATAACATCATTCTGCCTCTCAAGTAGTAGCATCAAGACAAAGAAACACGGCTATCAAACCTGCCCGCGTTGCGTAGTGGTTAGTGTGCTTTATTCCCGCTGGAAGATAGTAGATTTGAATCTTATAGAAGGAACAGGGTTTTTTTCAGAGACCAGTCAGTGCCTAGCTGGAGTGAGTTTGCTATGGGCTCACTGAGAAGACTGACCACAGCGTTGAGTATCATCCTCTTTACAGATGTCAGTTTGAAAGTGTTGTTGAAACCCTTGGCTAACACTGCCGGTGTCTGTCTGTATCTTTCAAGAACAGCAGGATCAGACTGGTTTGCCACAGAAGATGAAGTAGCACAGAAAAACAAGACTGAAACTTTCACATGTCGTTTGGTGGTACGGTCTATTCCAATTTTTCACCTGATCAGGGAGACAAATCTGTAAATGATGGTCTCGTGACCATACACACTTTTCCCCCCATTTTTTCGCCTCGTCTATCTAAGAATTTTCCTTATTCAGTTAGCAGCAAAGTTTAATGAAAAGAGATGCGGTGCATTCAAGTATTGCTCACACACCTCAACATATACTACAAACTTCAAACTACTTTGATGTAGTATTCAGAGGCTGGCTAGGAATCATCACTTAATTAAACCAAACATGTGACCCAGTACAAGATGTACAGCAAAATTGTAGTCATTCTCTTCTAAGATTTGCATAAAAAAGTTTTTTGTTTTTTTTAAAACCTGATGAGTGTAAAGATGGTAGCTCCTATTATGAAAATGAGTTTTCCCTTCACATAAAACAAGCCCAAACAAAAACCACCACCCACATCTAACTGGACAGCTGGCTAGACCTGTGAAGTGCAGACCCAGGACTTGAATGAACTCAGTGTCCTAAAGTCACCATGACAAATGTCATGATCCACTCACTTTAGACAGCTATAACCAAAAATCTTATCACCAAAGAAAGAAACAAAATAAGAAAAGAAACAGAGTAAAGATGGGGTTGAAAGTGTGTGACTTGACTGACCTGGAAGTGAGGACTGGACACGCACTTGGCCAGCTGTTTGAAGAGGGGAACCATCACTTTGGTGAACTCCGCCGGCTCTATCACGTCCAGTATCTCCTCCAGTTCGTTCAGAAACATCACCTGCTCACCACACACATCATCACATACAGGCACTCTTCTTTCCTTTGTTCACTTTCTTTGCAATCTACTGTTTGGTTTGTTTACTTTCTTTGCAATCTAGCACATCATGTATTGAAGCTGAAAAAAAAAGACAGCGAATATATATTTGCAAAACAAGAGGCCTGAAAGTTAGAACACACACTGGGGGACAGAACAGCCTGGTGGGTAGAGTAGAGAGAGCATTGCGTTCATGATCTGATGACCCAGGATCAATCCTAGGTTCCAGCTACTACCAAAACATCCATTCAAGGGAAATTTTCCCATAAAGTTAATGTCAGTGCTGACTCCACTCCCCTCGAAAGTCCTTCGGATGAGACAATAAACTGAGGTCCTGTGTGCAAATGCATGCAGAATATCTTAAGCGCATGTTAAAACCTGTTCTGCCTTTCAGAAGAGGAGGCCGATATGTGCTGGTGGGCAAAAATGGTCGCGTTGGCAAAATTTGTATATAAAAAGAACTGCTCTGAATTGGGAATGTGTTGGCCAAGGCCAACAGGTAGACCTCCTGCAGAGTGACAAGCACAGGAGAAAACCTGGCACAACACACCTGACCCAATAAGGGAACACAGAGAAGAGATACATAGCCACACTACGCTCACATTACTATACTTACATTAGTGTGCATACACAGACATGTACACACACACACATGTCCACACAGACACACACACACAGACACACACACAGACACACACACACACAACACACACCTACACACACACACATACACAGACATGTACACACACACATGTCCACACAGACACATGTAACACACACACACAAACACACACACACACACACCACACACACACGCACACACACACGCACACACACATGCACACGCACACACACACACACACACACACACACACACACACACAGACACACACCTCTTTAGGACTGTGAACCTTTGGCCAGAACTTCAAGAGACCCATGATGACCTGAAAAACACAAACCAGACAATGAACTAAAACACAGATGTACAGAATCTGTCAGGAAGCAACACTTCAAAACACTTGCTCCCCCCCCAAAAAAAAAACAACAACAAACGAATATACAGACAACTCAACTTTCCTCCAATGAGCTACAATTTCCCCTCCAAATGACCCCCACCCCCCAAAAAAAATCTACATACACACAATCATAGGCACACACACAAAAGCATACACATCCAACCACCTACATATTCACACACTCCCCTCCTTTCAATCCCTCTCCCCAACACTTACACACATGCATACATGCACACACACACATAGGCACTAAATGTAAAAAAGAAAAAGAAGAAATAAGCACACAAGTGCTTATTCCAATATCCTTAATAAAAAAGAATAAATAAACAAATGAATAAAACACACACACACACCACACACACACACACACACACACACACACACACACACACACACGCACACACACCACACACACACACAACACACCCACACCCACCACACCCAAACACACACACACACAAACACACTCAAAGACACACACACCACACACACACATACAAACACACCACCACACACACACACACAAATACACACACTCACACCCACCCACAGACATACACACCCATACTCATCCCCCACCCAAATCACACAGACATACACACCCACACTTACACATACACACCCACACTTACACCCACTCACCCACAACCCGTTCCCCCCCACACCCATCACCCACACCTACAGACCTGTTCAGTCAGACTGGGGTCCTTCTCGAGGAACTGGACGACGCAGTATGCCAGCTGGGGGTGGTAGACACTGAGGGACTTCACCTTGTGCAGGGGCAGCAGCACCTTCAGCAGGAAGATCTTGTGCTCCTCCTTCAGCGGTAAGGCAAACCCGTTGATTATGCTGAGGACAACAACAATACCAGTCAATCATATACAGTGTATATGCACAACAGCATGCACACAGGTGTCGTGTTTAGACACCATCCCTGAGAGAAAAATAATAATGGGTAGGCGCTCTGTACTTGTGGCGACGCGCTCTCTCTCCCCGGGGAGAGCAGCCCGAATTTCACGCAGAGAAATCTGCTGTAATATAGAGTTGTATAAAATAAAAATAAAAATAAAATAAATATCTTGTTTTTTAATTTTTCTATACCACTTTAAGTCACTGCAGATTTCTGTGTGTGAAACAATGGCTGCTCTCGCCAGGGAGAGCGTGTTGCCACAAGAGCAGCAGTCATCCTACTGTACAATCATAACACATCTCATCTGATCAAATTCTTTTTTTTTTTTAATGACCATAGTACTGATGAAAGCAACGGTGACCAAAAAAAAAAAAAAGCAGTACTCACCTGCCTAAGATTTCTAACAATTCTGCAATGCCGTTGTGATGCTCTGTTTCATAGATGAAGCTGCAAAGAGAAAAAAACAGACAGACAGCGGGTTAGTTTCATGTTGTTGACGAAACATCTTCATTCACAGCAATAACTGGTGTCTACAAACTGTAAACTGTTACTTTCCAACATCACAGGGCAATTCTCACTAAATCAGGGTGGAGGGGAACAGGACAGCCTGATGGAGGAGAACAGGACAGCCTGATGGAGGAGAACAGGACAGCCTGATGGAGGAGAACAGGACAGCCTGATGGAGGAGAACAGGACAGCCTGATGGAGGAGAATAGGACAGCCTGATGGAGGAGAACAGGACAGCCTGATGGAGGAGAATAGGACAGCCTGATGGAGGAGAACAGGACAGCCTGATGGAGGAGAACAGGACAGCCTGATGGAGGAGAACAGGACAGCCTGATGGTTACAGCACTAAGCTTGCAATCTGATGGTGCAGGGTCCAGCCACCACTGTCACGCCCCTTCAAGGGGATTGTTCCCCTGGAGTTAACATCAGTACTGATTCTACTCTCCCAAAAAAGTCCTTCAGATGAGACAATAAATCAAGGCCCTGTGTACAAATATACGCAGAACTTCTTATGCGCATGTTCAAACCCACTCCACCTTTCATAACAGTAGGCCATGGCAAGCTAGTAAGAAAGGATGAAACCATTTTAAAAAACACAGGCATACTGGTATTTTGATCTCTTTCACTCCCAAAGTCAACATGAAGCTTTAATAGTGGGCTAAGGGTCGCAAGCAAATCTCACCAAGGGTACACCTCTGAGGTCTAGCTGAAGAACAAAAACAAAGCAAAAAGACTCCATCATCATCACTGACAAACTCACCTGTAGAAAATGTTGTTGATGTGTTTGCGAATGAAAGCACGCAGGCCTAGGAATTTGCCATAAATTCTGTGTAGTATCGTCTTCAGGAAGTCTCGTTCTCGAGGGTCCTCGCTGTCAAACAGGTCCAACAGCTGAAACACAAACATCATCATGTCAACCACTGCTGCCTTGTTTTCTTCCACGATTTATTTCAACTGGTGTCTATAAATCTGCTTTCAAATTCTTGCAAAACCAAATACTAACAGAACGTAGCATGAGCTTGTTCTCATACATTTCCTTGTAAGCATGTTTTGTTTTGTTTTTTCTAAATGCCCAGTTTTAAATTCTATCTATGGAAAACATGGTATTGAAATTCAGGCAAACAAATCAGTATGATCCTTTGTACTGACACACATAGGGAGTTTTCTCAGCAGCCTTTTGTT
>CM060320.1:3736007-3753507 GCA_030674155.1 Stramonita haemastoma
CTATAAAATCAGGTCAGAGGTAGCAGTGGTCTATGAAATAAGGTCAGGTACTGGTCTATGAAATAAGGTCAGAGGTAGTAGTGGTCTATGAAATAAGGTCAGAGGTAGCAATGGTCTATGAAATAAGGTCAGAGGTAGAAATGGTCTATGAAATAAGGTCAGATGTAGCAGTGGTCTATGAAATAAGGTCAGAGGTAGTTCTGGTCTATGAAATAAGGTCAGAGGTAGCAGTGGTCTATGAAATAAGGTCAGAGGTAGCAGTGGTCTATAAAATAAGGTCAGAGGTAGTTCTGGTCTATGAAATAAGGTCAGATGTAGCAGTGGTCTATGAAATAAGGTCAGAGGTAGTTCTGGTCTATGAAATAAGGTCAGAGGTAGCAGTGATCTATGAAATAAGGTCAGAGGTAGCAGTGGTCTATAAAATAAGGTCAGAGGTAGTTCTGGTCTATGAAATAAGGTCAGGTAGTGGTCTAGGAATTTTTTTTTAAATACCACTTTATGTCACAGCAGATTTCTCTGCGTGAAATTCGGGCTGCTCTCCCTGGGGACAGCGCGATGCCACAAGTGCAGTGCCTACCCATTTTAAGGTCAAGTTCTAGAAGCTGGTAAAGTAACTACTCACTTGTAGCACAAACTTCTGGTCTATGTACCGCTTGGCAGTGTTGGGCTGGAAGTCTGGAGATTCCAAAAACCTCAAGAAAAACTCGTACACTAGCTGTAACAACAACAACAACGCTTGGTAAAGTTGGCACACAACCATGCGTTCATATAATGCAACTTATAAAACAGATAATAGTTTTCCTAAACTGATGCAACAAGTAAACAGATAATGGTTTTCCTAAACTGATCCAATATTTAAAACAGATAATGGTTTTCCTAAACTGATCCAACATGTAAACAGATAATGGTTTTCCTATACTAATTATTGAGCGCATTATTTGATGTAACAACACAGTAATCCAGAACTTACATACCAACAATAAATATCTAATGTGACACAATGATTGATCTTTTTTGTGTGTGTTCAAAATGGCAAATTTTGAGTTATCAGAGATTCCACATGCTGTGTGAAAAAGTGATAGGTTTGAACTATGCACTTATTCTGATGAAACAAAATGAAAATCAAATCAAGATGATGAAATTAAATACATTCTAATTTCTCTCTTGTATAAAATATTCAAACACGTGTCCAGCACTCTCCCTCTCTCTCACACACACATTCATTCACTTTCTCCCTCTCAGTCTCTTACACAGACACACACACAGACACAGACACACACACAACACACACACACACACACACACACACACACACACACACACACACACACACACACACACCTGTAAATGTGGCCAGGCAGCCTCTAGCGTGGGTTCATCTTCCTCAGGATCGAACTCCGCCCCACTGGGGTTTGATGATGGGGGTAACGTTCGGAACAAATTCACAGCATACTGAAAACAACAAACATTGAATAGGTCTAAGGGTTTGCTGGTATTGTTTGGGTTTTTTTTGTAAAGAAAACGTTAACTTAATAAAAAGAGCAACATTAACAGAACGAATAAGAACCTGAAGGAAAAGCAGGGGAATCATCAGAGAAGGTAACGAAGCAGCAAGAAGAATTTTAAAAAAAGAAAAAGAAGATGACAATAAAGAAAACAAAGAAGAAAACATATCCTCATCACTTAAGTACTAGCAATAATCTATAATAAAACAACATTTTTGCAATATTTGGTACTTTTAATGATCACACACACACACAACACACACACACACACACACACACACACACACACACACACACACACTCACACACACACACACACAATTTGAGTTTCAAGGAGCATTTCTTCATTCATGCACACACACATGCACGCATGCACGCACGCACGCACACACACACACACACACAAATTGAGATTCAAGGAGCATTTCACCCCTGTACACTTAACATGACATTACACTACACTACACCATACCATACCACACAGTTAAAGAACAATTTGTAATCCTAAAAAGGTAGTTCCTATAACCCATGTCTCTCATTCAAGCGATTTTCTGTAAGTCAAAAACCTGAAATGTTAAATATAAAAACAGCGCAAATAGCTGAGGAACTTTGTTGTTGGTATGGAGATTTTTCAGAGGGAAAAGGGAAAGGGGAGGGGAGCATTTTTTTTAAACATATAAATCTCATTTTTAGCTTATATCACTATCAGCATGATTACCATCAATGTTTTGAACAACCTTAGTAAACCAATTAAATTTTCTGTATGATTTAAAAAGAAAAAAAAAAGGAGGGGGGGGGGGCATTTAAAAAAAACAAAAAACAACTAATAACAGGCTTTTCCAAAGGGCAGAGTTACCATGGTGATGACTTCGGGGTAGATGGCCTCAGTGATG
Organism: Stramonita haemastoma; assembly: GCA_030674155.1. NCBI lineage: Eukaryota > Metazoa > Mollusca > Gastropoda > Neogastropoda > Muricidae > Stramonita > Stramonita haemastoma. The sequence continues at coordinate 3,738,406 of CM060320.1, forward strand.
ACCCCCCTGTTCTGGGTGACGTACTCCACCATCTCGTTCAGCGCCGCCCGCTTCACCTCCTTCCACTTGAGGTCGCTCAGCGGGTCTTGCACAAAGTCAAACAGCACCGTGCACTGCCGAATCTTCTGCACAAACAGCTCCTCCCGCTCCCCCGGGGTAGCATCTGAAAACACATCACCGCCCCTAAAATATGACATTGTCTCATCACAGTTTGGCTTTGTTTATGAATTAATATCTAGGTACAGACAGCAAACAATAGCAAGTCTCTGTATGCGGCAATTACAATATTAAAAAATATATTGTCATATCCTCTAAGATATTCTGTGCTAGTGGTAATGAAAAATGCCACAGAGGATTTAAAAAAAAAATTGAATTATAAAATTGGAAAGGCAAAAGAAAAGAAAAGAAAAAAAAAAAGGAAAGAAACTTGTGGGTGGGGGGTCTAATTCCTTCCTATACTTGCACAGTTCTCTGCAGGAGGTCTGCCCTCTGGCCTCAACCAACACATTCCCACTTCAGAGCAGCTCATTTCTTGTACAGGATACATACTGGATAGCCGCCGCTGTAGTCTAGTGGTTAGGGCGTTGGACTTGTAATCTAAAGGTTGCGGGTTCGATCCCAGCTTTCAGCTATGGCGTTGTGCCCTTGGAAAAGGCACTTTACGGCTATTTTCTCACCCCACCCAGGTGTAAAAGGGGTACCAACCTTGTGTTGGGGGTTAACCCTGCGATAGACTGGCGTCCTATCCAGGGGGGAGTCTATGACTCTCAGTCGCTTAACGCCACAGAAACCGGGATAAGCACCGGCCTGATGAGCCTTAGGCTTGGGACAGACTTTAACTTTTTTAACTTTATACATACTGGATACATTCCTGTCTCACAGAACACTGACATCAACTAGAAGATCTTTAATGAGCATATCAATCTTCTGCATGTATATATAATATATACACACAAAAGGAATCAAGGCACTGGCAGATAAAAAGTTCACTTGGGAGATTGTAAAAATCCCCACCCTTAATTCATCAGATATTACTGTCGAGATTTGACCCAACAACTTCATGGACATACAGAAGTGAAGTCAAAGGGTCTTAACCACTCAGCTATAGCGTCCATCACATAAAGATGAAGACACAAAATCAAACCCAACAAAACCCTGTTACCTTTCAAGAGCGGCAATTTTTGCAGCTCTCTGTTCTTGGACACATTGAACCGTGAGGAGTTTTGTCGTTTGTCTTTCTTTATATGCGGCGGCCCTGGGTATTTGAACTTGGATATAGAAGCAGGTGGGGGGTGAGCCTCCGTGTTTGGAGGCTGTGTTGTATTCTTCCGTTTTGCTGCCTGCAAACAAACAGGGAAGAGTGGATACAGTATGTTCAAAATGTTCAGGGTGAAACACTTGAGAATCTATCCACCTTCTCTTATTCAAGCCAAAGTTAAGTCAAGACAAAAACATTTGAATCATCATTGTGACAAAACTCAATCAATCTGTCTATGTCTGTCAGTGTCACAAACACACACACACACACACACACACACACACACACACACACACACACACACACACACACACACACACACACACACACATATTCAAACATACTTCACAAATTCAAGTTTCAAAGCCTTACTGGTTAGACATATATATGCACATGCATGCAAGCATGCACACACACACACTCATTCTATATCTTTCACATTCATGATTCACTCTATTCATACTTAAACCCACTCGTACATTATATGATACACACTTTGCAACTTATCAAAGTTTATAAATCCCTTTCAGTTTGGGAATCCTTTTCCTTTTAAAAAATATAATATCAACTTACTTCTTTACTAAGTGACTTTGTAAGTCACATATTTCTTACTGCCTTGTGAACAAAACTTTGCCAAAGAGCAGAAGTCAGATCTTACTCAAGTTACTGTTAACTGAAGATCCTGGTTGTTTGTTTTTTTTTACAAAATCACATGCTACAAAATCCAAATGAAACTGGAAAACAACTTTTGCTTCCCCCTGACTTTTCAAGAATTCTCAGAAACATGCACCATAACATGGGTACTATTACAAGTATTAGTATTAACTGAAGTACTCTATAATATAAAAAAAAAAAAAAACCTGAACAACTGTAGTACTAAACTAGCACAACACAATAGAAATCAAGTGTAGCCACTTGATTTCAATAAGCCTTGCACCATTCCAGATGGGGTTTTACACTACATGGCCACTGGAAGAGTGAATTCATGGAATGTTACTTAGTGGGGACATACTGGTACTAAATACTAAACACATGTTGGTGCACTAGCTTGCTTGTTGATAAACATATGGGAGCAATGCACTCTCTGGTGAAAAAAGAAAAACGTAACAAAAATTCCCACATGTATACAAGTGTATACATTAATTGCCAGCACTGTTTTATGCATCAATGCTTAGTAGATCCTTTAAATTGTATACGGTCTACAGTTGGTATAACGTACTGCACAGATCTAGAAAGCGAAAAGGCCATATTTCTCTCCCCTCCAGTCTTATACCCTTCTTTGATTTCCCTTATTGGGTGGGGTGCGTTTGCCTGGTCTTCTTCTGTGCTTATAATTTTGTAGGAGGTCTGCCTGCTGACCTCAGCAGACACATTCCAACTGCAGACCAACTCATTTCTTTGTTAAATTGCATGCTGGGTATGTTTGTGTTTTTGTAACCCACCAAATACTGACATTTAAAAAAACAAAAAACCCTACTGGATAGATCTTTAACATGAACATTTGATTTTTTTGTTGTTCCTTGGATAGAATTCAGAGATTCACCAATGGTGAGATAATATGCAAGTGACTGTTTTTGCCCAGCATTATGGTAGCTGCAGTCTGACTTTGGGAAGGATTCCTAAATCACTAAAATCAGTAAATCACTACTAAATCCATGCACGTCTAAATTTTGTCGTTTGTTCCTACAGACACACAATTACCTACTCTTCTGAAAGGCAAAGGTTTTAACATGTGTGCAAGATGTTCTGTGGGGTTTGCAGAAAGGGCCTCAGTTTATACTTAAAGTATCATCCAAAGTACTGTTTACTTGATATTCTGCATAAAAGGAATTAGGGGCACTGGCAGATCTGCACTTGAGGTTGACTGGGAGATCATTTAAAAATCCCCACCTTTAATTCACCAGAGGCTTGAGCCCATTACTTCATGGATCCACAAGATTTACTTTTTTAAAAAAAAGTCCCATGGTCTTAACCACTTTGCTACAGCATTTGTCAAGCCATATAATGGCATAATTCAAACCACTGTTCTGTATAGTGAATGAGAAGTTAGCATGTACTCTGTTTTCAAGCACTTCACCATCTATAGGCGACCATCCTTTAAAGGAAAGTATAGGTTGTTACGCTAGTAGTAGTAAGAGCTTTTCATGGTTAAAAATAAATCTAACCTCAGCATTACATTTCAAAGCACAACCAGCTTCTAATGTTCTGTAGGCTTTGACACTCAGCTGATCTACAACTGACACAGCTTTTACTTTAAGCATAGGCCTGCCTGAAAAACAGATGGTGAGTAGACAGGAAAGTCAGAGCAGAAGGAAGAAAACAAATTCAGGATAAAAGAAAACAATGTAGAAACAAGGAATGTGATGGAAAAGACAAATTCCTGGTGCAAAATGTTCAGAGGAGGCAATATACTAGGCTACTCAAGTGTAGTATAGACTACAAATTACAATGGTCAATGTTAATTGCATGTACACGCACGCGGCACACACACACACACACACACACACACACACACACACACACACACACACCACACACACACACACACACACACACACACACACCACACTCACTCACTCACTCACTCACACTGTGGGGAAAGTAATTTAAGTTAAAAAGGAAGTGACAATATCCTTTTTTTTTTCAGTGAACAAATTTTTTTTTATCACAATTCATTTATTCAGTTAAAAATATGGAATTCATCATCATGTATATGATCTTTTCCTGCAGACAAGAACAATAAGGATGCTGCCCAAGAAACATGCATGAGGCAAAAGCTATTCACATATAGGATACCATGATACAATAACACATCTATGATTTAGTACTAAGTCTAGTACAGTTAATCAAAATCAAACTCAATAGCTCTTAGTCTACCCCCCCCCTTCCCCCCACCCAAATTGTTGCAAGGAAAAAAACAGTTTTGTTCATGTCTACAGAACTATAACACTACTACAACTATAGTAAGTATGTTCTGGCTGTAGAATGTAGTCTACACAGTATATTTTACTACAATACTACTACTACTAGTACTAGATACCACTTCAGTACTTGCAGAAAAAAAAATCATAGGCTAATCCTAATACATGTAAGCTTGTAGACGAGCCCAACAGATCGTCTTGTGCAAAACCTTAAACGATTGCAGGATGGCCATTTCGACATAAAACTACTGAAAGCAGCATTATGATATGATTAAATACGAGAAAAATGTGCTTGGATTGCAATGAATCTACTTAGTGCTTAGACCCCATGTGTCGCAAAATGCCGATCGAACTTTTATTAGACATAATACAATGATAACCATGACGAAACAACAGCATGAAAAGATACACTGCTTGTTCAATTTAACGATCGGAAATGGGCGATCTAACCTAATTATTACTTAAAATATCTGCAGTAAAGGGAAATTCATGAGGTAACTACCGCCATCTTGTTATCGATGTCAACAGACAAATATCGCTATGCATTTATAGAGAAACTAGCGACGGACACATAGACAACCTGACGACTTACCTCATTTTCCGTGTTTTCTGTTCCCTCCTTTCCTGTGGATTTTATACTTCCTGAAGTCTTCGTAGTCGTCTGAAACAAACAGATTTGATCATCTCGAGGTGAAAAAAAAATTCCACGCATAACAACATGCATCGCCATGCGTCTTCTGCTATTTCGACAGAGCTTTACGGTTAGCAAAAAGAGGACGCCCTGCTCGATCCAGCCGACAATCGCCATAATTAAAATTGCTGATGACATCTTACCTTCTCCTTTTTCGGTTTATTTGGCATATCGAGAAGTGCACTTGTCACTGTATCCCGCGAAAGGCTTGATACAGTACGATCGAGTAAATCGACGCACTCTAGCTCGTCGACACTAAACAAGACACTTCATTGGCCAAGCTGGTCACATGGTTTTAAAAAAGTAAAAGTACTTCCTCTCTGCTCTGCTGTTCTGTTTTCTGGTAACAGAAATGTGTGTGTGTGTGTGTGTGTGTGTGTGTGTGTGTGTGTGTGTGTGTGTGTGTGTGTGTGGTGTGTCTGTTGTCTGTCTGTCTGTCTGTCTGTCTGTCTGTGTTGTATGTTTCTGTGTGTATGTTGGGTGTCTGTGTGTTCTGCAAGTGTGTGTGTGTGTGTGTGTGTGTGTGTGTGTGTGTGTGTGTGTGTGTGTGTGTGTGTGTGCGTGCGTGCGTGCGTGCGTGTGTGCATGTGTGTGTGTGTGTGTGTGTGTGTGTGTGTGTGTGTGTGTGTGTGTGTGTGTGTGTGTGGTTTCTCATCCATGGATCAGTGAACTGGACCTTCTCAACAGGGATGAAAGTTGGCCGACCTCACCTGACAGGTGTAGACCTAAACAGACGATACGCCCCCCCCCCCCCCCCCTCCCCACGCTTCCAAATAAGTCTTATAGCCCAGTCGTTGGCTGTTCCTTAGATGAACACCATGGGGGGCATCCAGAATAAGCATCCTTCTTCCCACTTACATCCACATATCACCATTCTAATCTATTATATCGACGATAATGGAATAAGCACGCGTGTGCTTTTTACATCCAGTCCCCGTGTGTATGCAGTTTTGTAAATTTTGTCATCCGTTCCCACCGGCACACAATGGCCTACTCTTCCAAAAAGCGGAACGGGTTTTAACGTGTGCGCAAGATGTTGTGCGGGACCTCGGTTTATAGTCTCATCCGATGGACTTTTGGGGGGAGTGGAGTCGGCACTGATGTCAAGTCCAGAGGAGAAATCTTCTTGAATAGGATTCGAACCCGGGTCAGTAGATCCATAAGAACAAGTGCAACGTGTTTATGTGTATGGCTGATTCAAGTAGCCTACCTCGCCATAATTATTGGCAGCCATACTCTGACTTCAGAGGTTCTACAGCCCAGTGATGTTCTCGTGCGCACGTAATTAGCTAACATTCAATCAGGACATTGACAGTGACATTAATGATTCACTCCCATTAACGTTTTGGAATAATGAAAAAAATGCAAAATAAAAATGCATATCAATACGTGAATGGCAAATGTAAAGAAGAAGAGCAAAGACGTAAGTACATAAAAGATATAATGTTTTTTTTAGATGATGATGCGACGACGACGACGATGATGATGATGATGATGATGATGATGATGATGATGATGATGATGATGATGGTGTGGGTGGTGGTGATGGTGGTGATGATGATGATGATATGTGGTGGTGGTGGTGGTGGTGGTGGTGGTGGTGGTGTGGTGGTGGTGGTGGCGGTGGTGGTGGTGGTGATGATGGTGATGGTGGTGGTGTGGTGGTAGTGGTGGTGGTGTGATGATGGTGGTGGTGATGATGATGGTGATGGTGATGATGATGATGATGATGATGATGATGATGATGGTGGTGGTGGTGATGATGATGATGATGATGATGATGATGATGATGATGATGATGATGTTAAAGAGCTAGACAAAGTGACAGACGTCAGGACTGACAAAGCTTAAAACTAACTGACGCGAGAAGACACAGGTGAAAGGAGTATATCCGCTACTCTTAATTAATAAATACCTCATCAGCGCACTGGGGAACATTGGACTGGCTTGGGGGAGTGAAAAAAAACTGAAATGTTTTCTCGAACTTCAAAGTTGCCTGTGGACCGTGTCGCGTGCAGGGCTATCATCCAGCAGTCATTAAAACTGATTGATAGATCCACACTCTTTTATTTCAGCCGCTGAGAAATGAGGTGGTGGTGATGGGTGGGTGGGTGTGGTGTGGGGGGGGGGGATGGGTGGAGGGGGGGTTTCCACGGCACTAGTTAAGATCGATTGTACATGTATACAAGTCTCCCTCGAAGGAGGGGGGGGGGGATGTCGGGGGGGGGGGGGGGGGGGGGGGGGCTGTCAGTGTAAACAGAATCCCCACCTTCTGGAAGTTCTGAGCTAGGAATTCCCTCTTTTCTATCCCTCTTCTTGTTTCTGCCTATTCCTTTTTCTTCCTGTCACCTTCTTCTTGTAGGTTTATAGTTTCTGCCTTCTTGGTCAGTTATTCTCCTACCATTTTCCCCCAGAGAGACTTAATAGATGACAATTCTCTCTTAAAAGAGCAATGATACTGGCCTAGTTTTGGTGTGCCTATGCTGCGTTTTTAGACACAAAGGCGACAAGTAGTCTACCGTTCATTCATGTACCTGTCGAAAAAATAAGACTGAAGTTGTGGATCTGAATCCCTTTTGACCCGAACGCACGCAGAACATCTTGCGTACACGTTAAAACCCGTTCCGCTTTTCGCAAGAGTCGGCCATTGTGTGCTGGTAATGGATGACATAGTTTACAAAACTGCATACACACGGGGACTGGATATAAAAAGTACATGAGTGATTTTTCCGCTGTCATCGAAATAAAAGAATAAAATAAAGAATTGTGAAAAATGGAACTGAAGCAATAAACTGAGATGTTAGGCTTATATGCATTTAGCAGATGTAAAAAAAATAAAAAAAAAACTACAACAAAACAACAACAGGAAAAAAAACAAGACATCTTTAGGAGAGATTGTCCCTGGCAAACATGTTGAGAGAAAAAAGCCTCTGAGAGGGACACAAAACAAAAGGCCTCTAAAAGCAGAGAGAACTAAGGGTGCCCAACTCTTGTGGCCATGCGTTCTCCCCGTGGAGAGCAGTCCGTATTTCACTCAGAGGGATAAATCTGCTGTGAATGCATTACAAAACAATAAAATACAATCAACACAATACAACAGAATACGATATTGCACTACAACACAACACACCCCAACACAAGAAAAGACAACACTGCAACCCAACCCAAGGCAATATAATACAATACAATCCAACACAAACACGGGATGCAAAACAACACAACACAACACATTTCAACGCAATCCAAGACAATAAAAGACAAACAAGAAAACAGTAACCTACAATACGAAAGCCGTGTACCGCACTCCTTAACTTTGCCTAAGAAGGGAAGCAACTGTGATCGTCCTGTCAACTGCAGTCATCCGCGGTATTGCTCTCTTGGTACTTAGTAAGTAGTAAGGGAAGTTTAGCACTGGCCTTGTCATATAGCAGTCACATGAAAATCGACCTCCCTGTCACGAGTTGACATCAGGCAAACTACATCAGGCTCATTAATAAAGAGGGAGACAATAGCCATTAAATCAATTGGTGGGCGTGGAGTGGATACTGGCTCTGGAGATATCATTACAGGCCTATTGTTAGTCTTCCATTACTACTGAAAATACTGGCACGCGCGCATGCATTCGTGCATACCCAAGTGCTTGTGTGTGCACGTACACACGTAGTACGTACACACAAAATGTGCACACACACGTGTGTGTGTGTGTGTGTGCGCGCGCACACACACACATACACATACACACACACGCAGCACCACACGCACGCACGCACACCATACATAGTGGGCGTGACACACATATTTACACCCTGTTACTCACTCTCACAGAGAGAGAGAGAGAGAGAGAGAGAGAGAGAGAGAGAGAGAGAGAGAGAGAGAGAGAGAGAGAGAGAGAGAGAGAGAGACACACACACACACACACACACACACACACACACACACACACACACACACACACACACACACACACACACACAAGACTCTATGACACCACCCATTTCACCTCCCAAAATATGGGTCGCAAATATATGAGAGAACTTTTCACTTTAGGCGTATGCCTCGGCATAAGCTGAGAATATTAACTACTTGTTTACTTCTTCTCTTCTCCCCCCCCCCCCACCCCCCACCCCACCACTCCCTCACTCTCTGCCCCTCTTTCCCCAGACCTCACAAGACTGACAAAACAGGAGGTGGGGGAGGGGGGGGGGTAGCAAGAATGGCTGGAAGAGGAAGGACCAGGGGGGGGGGGGGGGTGTTGGGAAGATGGAGGGAACGGGAGGGAGAGGGCGGAGAGGGCGACATGCTGGAAGACAGTGGTGGTGGTGGTGATGATGGTGGTGGTGGTGGGTGGTGATGATGATGATGACGGTGGTGGTGGTGGGTGGTGATGATGATGATGACGGTGGTGGTGGTGGGTGGTGATGATGATGATGACGGCGGTGGTGGTGGGTGGTGATGATAATGATGACGGCGGCGGTGGTGGTGGTGGTGGGTGGTGGTGGTGGTGGTGGTGGTGGTGGTGGTGGTGGTGTGTGATGATGATGGTGGTGGTGGTGGTGGGTGGTGGTGGTGATGATGATGGTGGTGGTGGTGGTGGTGGTGATGGTGGTGGTGGTGGTGTTGATGATGGTGATGGTGGTGGTGGTGATGATGGTAGTGGTGATAATGATGAGGATGAGGATAAGGGCGGAGATGGTGATGATGGTTATGACGACACAAAGACACTGAAGCAGACAGACAAGCAGGCAGGCAGGCAGGTAAACAGGCAGGCAGGCAGGCAGGCAGACATACAGGCAGACATACAGGCAAATAGGCAGGCAGGCAGGCAGACAGATAGGCAGACAGACAGACAGACAGACAGACAGACAGACAGACAGGCAGGCAGGCAGGCAGACAGGTAGGCAGGCAGACAAGAGACAGACAGATAGGCAGCAGGCAGGCAGGCAGACAGGCAGGTAGGCAGACAGACAGGCAGACACAGAGGCAGATAAACAGACAGAGAAGGTGGAGGAAGAATTTTGGAAAAATAAGAAGAGAACCACCACCACCAACGACGACGACAAAACAACAAAAAAACAACAACAACAACTAAACACAGAATAACAGCAGCATGAAACTAACCACTACAATTGCCACTACCATCATCACCAACAAAACAACAAAACAGCAGCGACAACAACAGCAACAACAACAACAATCTTTCAGCTTTCCAACTTTTTTTCTCTCCATTTTCAGTCTAGTAGTTTCTTTAATTTTCTCTACGTAAATTTTTTTTTTAAAAGTTCAGTCAGAATATTACAAAGAAAATTGAGTACTGAAAGAACAAACCTACATAAGACAACCTTATCAAATTAATGTTATTTAAGGCCCCATGGCACCAAACTAACGACCTCTTGTTTAGGTTGCTGGGGGTTTAACCGCCACGCCAAAGTTGTGGCCTAAAGGCGTCTGCTTAATTCACTAAAAGGTCTAATCCACTGTGGCACACAGTCACACCACACACAGGCACTTGGTAAGGTACTTGCGTCTTACAGGCTAGACATGAATGGAAGCGTAGCCGTGACTAAAGTGTGTGTTGTGTTTTCTCCTTGAAAAGAGCAATTGTGCTCTTTTTTCTTCTGTGTGTATGTGTGTGTGTGTGTGTGTGTGTGTGCGTGCGTGCGTGCGTGCGTGCGTGCGTGCGTGCGTGCGCGTGCGCGTGTGTGTGTGTGTTCTTTTTTCTTTTGTTCCTCAGCAAGAGCTCCCAGGTTCATCAATGGTGAGACTTATATGTGTACACATGCTACCGTTTTAAAGCACCGTTTTAAAGATTATTCATTCATTCATTCAAGCACCCGCATTCCGACTTCGGGGATCACTGGATAGTGTCTAAACACGACATGTTCGTGCATGTGTTTTATTTTAAAACAATGTTGTCATTTGGTCCTACCGGCCCGAAATGGCCTACTCTTCCGTAAGGTTGTACTACAGAATTGTTGTCTTTTAAGTCTTTCTGGAGAAAAAGGCAGGAGAACGGACCAAGATGGCAGAAAATAGACAAGGAGGTGGGGAAAGCATGAAAAGGAACAAGGCAGAAATAAAGAGATGAATAGAAAAGAGGAAATTGCCAGCACAGAATTTCCAGAAGGTGGGGATGTTATTTATACTGACAGGCCCCCAGAATCTGCACGGGAGAAGTTGTGTCTGACGAACAGAAAACAACCAACCATTTTTAAAAGCATGCACAAGTAAAATAAGTTCCACGGAGACGCTGAATTTCAATGGTTTCTGTCCAAAATCATAGGTTTTTAAAAAAAATTTGTCTATTTTTTTTTTCAAAATCATAGTTGTTGCTGTTGTGGTTATATTTACATTCCTGCGGAGATTTCCGATTTAGGGACGGTTCAGGGTGCATGCATGCTAGGTATGTGCATGTTTCTGTAATACAGAACACTGACATGGCTTTGCTATTCTACATGATTGCAGTAAGGCGAATGAAGGCAATTGGTAGGTCTGTAGGCCTACTTGAAGTTAACCTTGGAGACCGTAAAAATCCCCACCGGAATTTACTCGTCGCTATTGCCGAGATTTGAACCCACAACTTCATGAACTCTGACAACCGCCGCACTCGTACAATGGAAAGGTAAAGGTGTCCCATAACCTGTGTGGTCGTAAGGAAGCGAGGCGTCAGAGACCTCAGCTTCTCTAGGGGCCAGGATGTTGAGGGCAGCGCCCATCTCCTCTCCCTTGCTGCTTTACCTTCCCTGACCCTAAAGAGGGCAGGTACCCATTTACAGCTGAGGGAACTGTACTGTAGCCAAAGCGCACAAGCGGTCACCCATCCATTTGGCAACCATGCCCGACGCTGCTTAACTTGACTGGGGGAAAGCGAGCGCTCTGACCACTGAGGTAGGCTATCCCGTCCCCCCAAAATGGCACCTTTAACTGTGCAGTGTAACCCAAATGCATCATGTTGGGGTTAGCAGCGATATCTCCTATTGTTGCTGCCCCGAGTTGCCTTCACTGCAGGGCGTCTGTACTGCTGGCCTCAGTCTGTCTGCCTTCACTGCAGGTCGTCTGTACTGCTGGCCTCAGTCTGTCTGCCTTCATTATGAAGGGCAGCGTCTTTGAAGGTGAAGAAATTAGGGGCTCGCGTTACAAGTTTAAGAATCTTTTATGGTCCCCGCTGAAACCTGTGCTTTTTTTTTTAATCGTGTCCATGTGTATGTCTGTCTGTCTATCTGTCTGTCTATCTGTCTGCCTGTCTATATCATTTGCTAGTATTAATGATAATCTATATTAAGGGCAAGGGCCAGATGAAAAAAAAGTATGCTTATAATTTAATTTATGTTTGTCATTGAGTTAATCAATTAGTCAGTCAGTCAACTAGTCAGTTAGTTGGTTAGTTAGTTGATTACTTACTTATTGACTTTCTTATTTATCAATTTATTTACTTAGTTACTTGGTTGGCTAGCTAGCTTTAGTGAATCGGTAAAGTTTTAAATCCTATTTATTTTCTCGCCTGTATATCAGCTGTGGAATGTTCCTATTCATCTAACACCAGGAGGAGCTAAGTGACGGGTGCACACCCCCTTCTCCCCCACCTTTCTTACCTCTCACATTCTCCAGGTTCTCTCCCCGTCGACATCGTCTCAGTTACTTCCCTTTAACTTTCACTTCCGCCCCGCCAAGTTCGCCATAAATCTGCATGGCATTTCCAAAACTTCCCATTCATTTATAATGCCCATGGCCTGGGTCGGTCAGACCCATATTTATCCATATAGTAGGGGGGAGAGTATGGCACTAAGATAGGCCTACATGTGTATTTTCAGCTAAAAATACAACTTGTGCCTCTTGTTACTGGGGGCATGTTTACATCTTGTGCATTAAACTTGATCATGACGCAGCTAAAAATGGAGATCTGAGGCACTGACAGTGAGCGTTGGCGCCAATGCAGTTACAAAGCGTGGCTCTGTAAATCCCAATGGGGAAGGGGGCATCAAAATATTTTCTTCTTCACTAAGCGTAAAAAAGAAACCAACAAAAACCTAAAGGCAAAAAACCCAAACAAAACAACCCCCCAAACAAAAACCAAAGCAAAACAAAAAGTAAAACCAGCGAAGTAACAATCATCAACAACAAACAAATTAAAAAAACAACAAGACCAGTGAAACAAACAACCCCCCCCTCCCCATCCCAAGCAACAATAACAGCCCACTCCCCAAAAAAAACACACACACAAAAACACACAACAAAAACACCAAAACATGAACCTGGGGTATGGTGTCTGTCAAAAGTAACATTTCTCTATTCAATTCGTTTATTAGCAATAACGGATTAAACACACACACACACACACACACACACACACACACACACACACACACACACACACACACACACACACACACACACACACACACACACACACACACAAACGCGCGCGCGCGAAACAAATCACACAAAAAATACAGTCACGAAAACCATTTTTTCACACGCAGATTCTATCTCTTATAAATGATGTTTCTACCTTATGGGATTGTGCAAGTGCAACAAACCTAAAGCATGTAAGGCGCGTATATAACAGAGCTGTCAAACTAATCCGATTGAATCCTAATACACTGACCACCACCAACTACAAAGAACTAGATAGTCTTCCACACAAAGACAGTCTGAAGTTCAACAAGTGTCCATGCATGTACAATACATTCAACGGAAAAGCCCCAAACAATTCTTTTTAATTGCTGTCATTAAAAGCAGGCCTACTCATAGACTGTCTCTGCTCAGGCCCATAATAATCTCTATAAGTCAAGCCTTGCTTTAAGCCACTTCCCTTTATAAAATCAGCTCCTTAGAAACAAATGTTTAATGAACTTGAAGAAACATCTGATGGACAAACTGTAAGTCCCCTTTTATGCTCGAGGCTACCTCACATCTGGCTGCTTTGTTGTTATTCTTTCCCTTGTTATTATTTTTGTATTTCCACAATTTGTCAGTATGACTTGAGCTTATATTGTACGGTCTTGGGTTTGTTTTACCTTGGATTGTAAGGTCTGATTTTTTAAAAATAAAAAAATCCTAATCTATTTTGTTTTTTTCAACATAGATTGTTTTTGTCTATTGAATGCTTTTATAAGCCAATTTTCTTGAATTTTTTTAGAGGGAAGGATGAAAAAATTTGTTGTGTAAACAATCTTTTACCCGCAAAAAAAGATCATCTTGACTTGACTTAAAACACACACACACACACACACACACACACACACAGAGGGAGGGAGAGAGAGAGAGAGAGAGAGAGAGAGAGAGAGAGAGAGGAGAGAGAGAGAGAGGGGGGGGGGGTAAGTTTGACAATGACATAAGATTTCAAACCATTATGCTGATAGCGGGCGACAAGCATGTTTCATCTATCCTTTCTTCCTTCCTTTTTTTCTTTTCTGTTTTTTTTTTTTTCAAAATGACAAATATGGGACTGTCAAGCCCACGGAAAATTTAACAGCCGTGACAAGCTTTTCACCGGCATCCGGTAAGGTCTGCTTTGTATGCAGACAGCGTACCCACAAGTATGTACGCTAGCACGCCCACACACACAGAGATGTAAACAGATATGCTTGCATACCACAGATAAAATCACAGATGTACACATGTATGCATTATTGAGGCACATATATTGACTCACAAGCACACGCTTGCGCACACACACACATACACACACACATACACACACACACACACCGCGCGCGCGCGCGCGCATGTAGTACGCACATGTATGTACGCAAAACTGAACACACACACACACACACACACACACACACACACACACACACACACACACACACACACACACACACACACACACCCACCCCCAATACTTTGTTATCTCAATAATGGAAAATTTTATGTGGATTACAAGCCATAAATAAAAAAAATAAAAAAATAAAAACATAGACTCTATCACTTAAGTTTTGGGGCACAGATTTAAAGAACGGTTTCAATTTCTCTCTGTCTGTCTGTCTGTCTCTCTTTCTCTCTGTGATAAGGGTGGAGACTGGATGTAAAAAAAGCACATGGGTACTTATTCATTATCCTCGAAATAAACGAATTAGACTTGACTTGACTTGACTTTCTCTCTCTCTCTCTCTCTCTCTCTCTCTCTCTCTCTCTCTCTCTCTCCTCTCTCTCTCTCTCTCTCTCTCTCTCTCTCTCCTCTCTCTGTTTAAAACAAACAAAACAAAACAAATATTCGCTGAAAAAAAATG